>JAUPMG010069761.1:0-13219 GCA_031762675.1 Pachysandra terminalis
TGAAGACTTGCCTTGTCCTGGGTTTTGGTTATACACTACTCCATGACCCATTCACAGATAGGAACATTGTTGGGATCATGATTGCTATTCTGGGTATGGGCTTGTATTCATACTTCTGCACCCATGAAAATAAAAAGAAACCGGCTGTCGAGCTCTCGCCGGCGTCTCTGCAGGTACCTCTCTGATCTCTTTCTTTCTCTCCGTCTCTTAATCATTGAGGATTGAAACTTAAAGAGGTGGTATTTAATTGTGTTGTTGTAGATCAAAGATAGGGAGAATACACCACTTTTAGTGGGTATGAACCACCAGGATAAAGAAAGTAATGAAGTTATGAAATCAAACAAGGACTCTCATGATGTTTGAGTAATAAATAGGCTTACAAAGGTTTCTATTCTTGTTCTAGGCTTTATGAAGCTCTTTTTTTCAGATGTTTTGATGAAGAGTGTAATTGATTTTGATTCTTTAAATACACATAATCCTTATTTGAATGATTTTGATTCTTTCAATAAACAGAATCCTTTACTACTTTTTCATAAAGTATTCCTCTTATGTATTATTTGTTTCATGAGAGAGAGAGAGAGGGAGAGAAATTCTCAAATGTATCAAGGAATATTTGGTATTCGATTGGGAAGAAATAGCAAAAGCACAAATAATACACTTGATGATGGCATGTTGTATGATCACAATATCGAATCCTGTCAAGAGTCATGATGATCCAGCGGTTTAATTTTTTCCATTGGACACGTGGCATAATATTAAAGCGCATATGTACGCTTATAAGATACATCCTTAGCTGTCACATCATTAGTAAAGCAATTACATGCACCTTTCATGTATGTGCACACCAAACGGTATCTACTCTCTCATTGGGTCATGTCATTAGTATTGATGTTCTTTTGGCCTGATCAAAGATCTCCAACGTCTTTATCTTGATCAAGGGTTAGCATCTTCAGTAAGTAAATCCTCAAAGGAAAGGATGATTACTGCATACACGTGACTAACCACTCTGAAATGGTCAATTCGTCAAGCTAACCACCACAAGATGGTTAATTCATCAAGGACTTGTCACCCTCAAAGGACTAAGGGTTTTGTCTCCTTCGAAGGACAAAGATAAGGGTTAGTCACCTTCAATAGATTTTACACCTGGCTGACTTCGAAGGAATCCTTACTAGAGAGACCTTCAAAGTCACATTTACTCATCCCCAGGAAACACCTTCGGATAATAGCTTTCATTGATTTCAAAGGAAATCCTCAGGGAGAGTCCTTCGCAGGCATGTTTATACTCTCATTCTCAAAAGTCACCTCCGGATGATATCTGTAGACTTTGTAGAACTCAATTTATGCACTTTACTTTAAAGGCATATTCGAAGGAAACATGTTTACTTCTAATTTCTCTGAGTTCAATTCAAAGACACTCGAATTGGTTGTTTGACCTAAAACCTTGAAGGATTCTAAAATGACTCTTCCTTACAAGGACAATAGACTATGAAAACGAATTATTTACTGAGAAACTTAAATCTAAGGTCTCTATATGGGTAATTCGAGAATATATTGGTCGCCTTGTGATGTATGCAGTTACTTTGACCTCATTCGAATGAATGTAGACTAAGCTACCAAAAAGGGTTCTTTCGGAGATGAACAAAAGCCTGAAGAATACTTTTGCAGAATTCAAATTACTCCCTTATTTAAAGATGATTACAATAAATCCCCAAAACAATCACGTGATATAACCTTAGCTGCTTATACATATGTTGTATATCTTATCTAAGGGGACTTTGTCTTATCAAGCATGGTGCTGATAAGAATGAAAACGTTACTTTAGATATTTAATGCATGTTATACATGTCATATGAACCTTGATTTTCTAGATTCTAAGGCAACTTATCAGAGAGCAAGTTCACCTGATCGAATGATTCACCACAATTTTCTTCTGAAAATAACTTGTGCGTGTTGAATACGTGTAAACATTGAATATGCATTACTGCATGGAGATATTTCCAACCTTCTCTCTGAGTACACATGTTCGATTGACTCATGCTCTGGTCAAGAGAGAATATTTTGGATGGTTTTCTCTATAAATAGCAGAGCATGCCCATGAATCATTTTTATTCATGATCTCAATAACTAGTGGAACAAGTAAAAGAACCAATTACCTTCAAGTATAATTCGCAGATACTTGAAAGATATAAACAGTGATAACTTATCAGATATCCTACGAAACATATAAGAGAGACCACTGTCATTCGATCACTGAGATTCCTTACTCTGTGGTGTGCATTCTTATTGGCATACCTGACATCTCGATCTCCTCTTTTTGATCTCTCATTTGTCTTATTCATAGATTACATTTGAGAAGAAACGCTATAGATAGAATGGTTGCTCGACCGTTTAGACTATCCTGAGACAGACTTTCCGGACTATATATCTGTTGATGTATTTGTATTAGTGAATTCTAACTTTATCAATCAAAAGCATTCGAATTGCTATATGTTACAAATTTTGCATCACCAGTACCATGTTGTAAGAACTTACGATGGTGTTTTCCGGACACCTCTACTAAGAACTTAAGTGCAAATTACAAGCTTGAGATAGGGGTGTCCAACGGGCCTAATCGTGTCATGTAGTATCTAATCACGGGTCCCTGACATAGCACGAGCCATGATTATTATCATGGCGTGCTTGTCCGGGCTTTGGCATGCGATTGGAAGGTCGGTTCGTACCTAGTGCCAGTACCATACTGTGGGCTATGAACCTAGTGAATGGCATGACTTGAATCTTGTCGAGCCGAGTCGGCACAAGTGCCCGACCCATTGTACACCCCTACTCTCGAATCAGTCAAAATAGGTGCGATAATCGTACAAAGCAAAATAACACACGGTTATATTGGAATTACTTCTTCCTTAACAAGCTTGGGTCCTACGGCCTCTCTAGTAATGAGAGCATATCGTCTGGAGCGAAAATGGTGAAAGATTGGCTAGAACGTGAGCGTATGTATGCCATGCATCCAGTTGTTCCTCACATCATCACTGAAAGATAAATTCATCTTGAAAGACAAAATCATTTGGATGCATGGCGTGTATACGCTCCAGCCAATTTTCCACCATTTTCACTCCAAACAAAATGTTCTAAAAATGCAAGGCAGAGTGAAAGGACCATTAGAAGAACTTGGGTTTTTTTACATTTTTCAATTTTACTGAAATTATATACGGTTTACACTTTATACGGGTGGCTATAAATATGTAACCAAGCGCCCTAACAGCCGACAAAGGTCGAAACTCGAAACCCATACATTGTTACAGACATTCTTCTTATGAATAGAGACGTACTAAATCCTAAACGATAAAATGGATTTTGTAATTGCTTTAGCAGTCCAAAATCCCAAATAACCTTATTGTGATTTATGTTTTGAGTATGTGTAGCTCATGTGACATGGCCTATCTTAGGTAATGTTTGCATAGCAAAGCTTTAATATATTGGATTATTTGTCACCCAATTTAAAATTAGTATGATGGATGATCTAACATTTCCAACCAATACGCATGGCATACGAGTCTGAGCCTGAGCCTTGCTGAAAGGTTATGAGCCCGAACCAAGCTGTACAAAGCATCAGCCCATTTCATTTTACAGCCTTACATCTTACTTAGAGGTGTAATTCGGTCGGTTTGGTTTGGTTTAGTGACCAAATTAAAACCAAATCGAAATATAGTGAATTAAACCAAAAATCCAAATATAAAACCAAAACTAAACCAAATTATAGTGGCCAAAACCGAAAATCAAACCAAACCAAAATAGATTCGTTTTTTGGGTTCAGTTTGATAAAATTAATGCTATTTTAAGTATTAAATACTCACATGTACATAAAACACACACACATATATACATATAGATGCATGCATATTAGTCTAGTTTGGTTTGTATTGGTTTACATATATTTAATTATGTTTGATTCGGTATTCGGTTTGATTTTGTTTAATCGAAGTGCAAACTAAAAACCAAACCAAATTAATTCGGTTTTTCATTTTCCAAACCAAAAGAAAACTAAAATGAAAAAAATAAAAATAAAAAAATCATACCGATCTTTTTCGGTTTAAACCGAGCCAATTGACACCCCTACATCCTACTATTGGTCTATAATGGTTAGATATACAGCCCGACCAAGTCGTTATCAGCCCTTTTTATGTAGTTTTGGGTTTAAACTAGCTAAAACCAAGTTCTTCCAGATTTTTTTGTACTGGGCTTTCAAGTCAAGCCTAACAAAGCTATGGGCTCTTAGTGAAGCCCAAGTATACTAAGTCGGGCTGCGAAGATCCTTCTGGCTGCCCGGCCCATATATGCTCTTCTTAGTCCTTATGTGCTGGTCTTGCACGTCGACTGCCTAGTAACAGAAGAAACAGCCATGGAAGCTCTGCTTGGAATCCGACTTGCCCTAGTTCTCTTCGTTCTACAGTTTCTATCGCTACTCGCGAGCTCTTCTTCTGCCCCTTCGCAAGAGCTTCAGATCGTCAACGCCGAACGCAGAGTAAGCTTTTCTGATCGAACGAATTTTGCTTCTTTATGATCAGTTTAACGATATTTGTCGGAACTGTGCTGTATGTAAGTCGGTGATTAGGGTTATTGTACACAATTTTTTATGGTAATCTGCTCAATTTTTTTTTGAAGAAGTGAAGTTCTTTTGGGTTTCTGATTGAAGTTCTGGTTTGGATTTGCAGTTTTTGATTAAATGTAGAGTTTCTTCCAGGAAGTCAGTGATTATGGGCTTTATTGTTAGGTCTATAAATATTCCATATTTCTTCTGAAAAATCTACTCCCTCTCCTTTTTTCCATTTTTTTTTTTTTTGGCGGTAATGATATCCTACTTAGTAGTATCTGATACAAATAGGTAAAAAATCAAATAATTAGGGTATGGTAATCTGCATTTGTAGAATAAGTGATGCTATGCAGATCTGTTGCTTAGATCTTTAATTTCTTAGCTTGTGATGCAGTGATATTCTGCATATTCCAATTGCAAACTAATGAGGTTGGTAATGAATGCAGATTGATTTGACCTCGCATATAATAAGAGTTTTCTTGACTTTGAAGGTATTTTCTCGAACTTTGTTGTCGTTGAAACCTCAATGAATTTCATGATTTGATTAACTGTATATCATGACATCAATGCTTTAGAAGTAACGATTTAGAAATTTTTTTTGTACATATAATATGTGCAGAACTTTCAGGAGATTTCAATGATATGCCTTAACGTCTAAAAATTGCTATAGGGTATAATGTTGAATTTCTAGTATTGATACCCTATGACCTAAATTTTTTATTTTATTTTTTAGCATTTGAGCGTTTATAATTGAGTGATGAATTCCTTTCAGATTGAAAACACTGGAACATCTTCTGCCTCAGAAATTCTTCTTGCGTTCCCGCCTACTGATGATGAACACCTAGCATTTATTCAAGCGGCAGCAACTGCAGGGAAACGTAAGAAAAAAACTTTTATGTTGCTTGATGTAAACCCCACCGAGCTGCCAGATGCACCTAATGGAACCAAGTTTTTCTCTATCTCTTTGCCGAATCCACTAAGCATTGGTGAAACTGTAACACTAGAAGTACTATATATACTGACACATTCTCTAGAACCTTTCCCAGATGAGATCAGTCAATCAGAGCCTCAGTTGGTCTATTACCGTGATAGTGCAATAATATTGTCCCCATATCATGTTAAAGAACAGATGACATATTTTAAAACACCAAGTACCAGGGTGAAATCCTATACCAGAGTAGAGCCTACTAACCAGGTGGGTACAGAACTGAAGTATGGGCGGTATGATAACAAGCCTCCATATTCATTTTCTCCCATTATCATTCATTTTGAGAATAACAATCCATTTGCGGTTGTTGAGGAACTTATACGCGAGGTGGAAATATCTCACTGGGGCAGCCTTCAGATAACGGAGCATTACAAATTGGTTCATGCTGGTGCCAAACACAAAGGAATCTTTTCAAGGTTGAGTTACAAAATGGTTATGTTTGTTAACTGCTGCATTCCTTATTAATGTTTAATGTTGTTGATTTCTCTGGTATACATAATCTAAATTATGTGCCAGAATATATTTTATGAAGTGCAGAAAATATGCCATCCTACAGAATATTTTTCCTACCCACTAAGAAGTATCTTAAATGATAATTGGTTAAAGTTTTTTTCCTTAAATGCTTTTCGATATGCTTCTTCTTTTTTCCTCTAATTACTGGTTCTGAAGGCTGCGTTTGGCACGGCTTATATAAGTACTTGTTTGAGCTTATAGCTTATTAAGCACTTTTTTAAATTAAAAGGGTGTTTGCTAGCACCTACTTGGTAAGTTCTTATCCATAAGCACTAGGGGAAGCCTACCCATAAGGAGAAGCTAATGAGAGCAGCTTCTCCTTAAGACTTATGGGAAGCTGTTCTCTAACATTAGTAAACTTTTTATAATAACTATTTTTCCCATATACTTTTATGCTCAGCACTTAGATAAATGTATTTACCAAATGCTATTTTCTTCAAGTAAAGAGCTTATTGCTGTTGTGGATATTTGAGTCTCTTATCCAATAAGTGCTTATCCTGAAGCATAAGCCAGGCCAAAGGCAGCCTAAGTCTATAAGGACATCCATACAAGAAGACATAAAATCTAAACAACATGTTCCCTATAGGTGTACATGGACTTGACAAGAAAACCAGCTGTCTAGTGAACACTAAAAACCTTTTTGAAAAAATCAACAAGCTCACAGTGGTTGGCACTCTGGACTTTGAATCCAACTATGTGGGTAAGATTCCCATAGGACCTTTGTGTTTATTGTTTGCCAGTAAATGTGAACTGGTTTTCTGTCAAAAGCCATGTATTTGTCTTGGGCTTGATCCTCCAAATCAATGAAGTGATAGAACAACATGCATTAACTCTAGTCACCCTGAACAATAGCAAAAACCAGAATTTGAGTACAGTTTTTGACTTGTTTAGAAAGAAAAAATAATCAATGCTGTGCATGTCAATAGCTAATGAGCACCATGGTTTTAGGTTTTGGCTGGAACCAAAATGTACTGGCCAATACTAAAACACATAGAGATCGATCTGTTGGCCTAAATATTTACTATCGTCGATACACGTATATCCGCTCAGGATTCTCATTGTCGCAGCTGATAAGTTTGGTTTTGGCAGGTTTCTTAACTGAGACTTTAAACCATGGTGAATGATACTCCCTTTAAATAACCACGTGCAGAAAAAAGATCTGAAACCTTATTTTGAGGAAAATGTCTTACACTTCAGTTGTGGAAGATGTTGAGTTTGCCTCTCCTTTGCTTATATGAATTTTTCTATTTTTTTGTTAATTGTCGTTACTGCCATTCAGATAAATATGTGACATTTCCTTTGATTTTTATCTTTTGAACCTCTCTTTTGGCAGGGTTGAATATCAATCAAAGCCATCTATAAGTGGTATATCTTCATTTAAGCATCTGCTTGCAAGACTACCTCCTCGTTTGTACTCTGTCTACTATCGAGATGAAATAGGGAACATCTCAACGTCACACTTGAGAATTGATTCTCAAAAGGTATTTGTAGCCTCTTGTACTTCTATCCAAGGTTTGCCATGTCGATGTCGCTTGGCATGTTGCTAGGTGGCTCTAAGGACATGTTGGCGACATGTCGCTGACATGGGGGAAAAAATGGGAAACCAATGAGAAATGTGGGAAAACCATGGGCTTTTGATGGATTTTTTGCCCCAAACTTTAAACATGTCTAATTAAGGCCTAAATGCATCCAAATATATAAAGCAAAATACAAAAAATGCCTACACATTAAAAGTCATTACTTGAGGGGGGTTAACTTACACGTTTTCGGGTCTGTAAGTTGTAAAAAAGATGTTATATGTAATTAAGCCAAACTAAAGTGAATGTAAGTCAAATTAAAAGAATATGAAACTAGAAATCAAGTGCTATATCCATGGGGGAAATGATGGAAAAATCTGGGGAAAAGTGGGGTTTTTTATGGGCTCCCTCCCCCCCCTCCCCCAAGTTTTAAAAAATCCTTATTCGTGTTTAAGTACATAAAAAATTACAAAAACAAATGTCTACATAACAAGGAACATTACTTGAGGTAGGTTCACCTACTCGCTGTGGGTGTGTTGTGTGCTGTGTAAAAATTGTTGTAATATGATCTACTTAAGCTATATCCTCATACATTGGACATCTCACAATTAAATGTGCATTAAAATAAGTAAATAAGATACATATCATATCAATTTTAAATCATAATTTCAAATTTTTTCAGTCTTCTTTTTTTTTTCCCCCCCGCAAAATAGTTAAACAATTTCAAAGTTAATATTTACTAACATACAATATTTATTAATTTTTTTCAAAAATAATTGAAAATTTTCCCCTATGTCGCCCATGTCGAGAGACATGGGGGAAATATAGAAAAATTTTGAAAATTTTTCCCTCATGTTGCTGACATGTTGCCACATGCCGCCGACATGTCGCTCATGTCACTCGAGATGGGGGTAAAAATGAAATCTGGCGATTTACAGCCAAATTTCGTGTCGCCCTTTGGGGAAATGGTGGCATGTCGCCAGGTTTTGCCTGAAATCAAGATTTAAAACATTGATCATGGGTAACATGAGAAGCTTCAGAGAACTGCAGTTCTCTCATTGTTCATGGACATAGTAATGGAATTTTAACTCAGCATAGAAAGAATAACCTTGATAAATACTACCTGAACTTTGATCCGTTATAGAAATAATAATATTCATAATTATTAATAGAACTTTGATCCAATATAGAAAAAGAATCTTGCGATTATCAAAAATATCACTCAAGAAGCTATTGATGCTTCATGTGTCTAGTTTTTCTTACTTGAAACTTTTTTCTTGTACAGTCAGAACTAGAAATAGAACCTCGGTATCCTTTGTTTGGAGGTTGGAAAGCTACCTTCATCATTGGATATGTGCTGCCATTACAAGACTTCCTCTTTGACTCATCGGATGGCAGGCGCTACCTCAACTTCAGTTTTGGATGTCCTCTTGCTGAGACGGTGATCGACAAATTGACCATCAGGGTAGGTTTAATGTTTTAAGTTTGCATTTTATATAATCTATTCTGCCCACAGTTGTTTCTCTGCTGCACTTGTCACGTATCACAGTTGCTAGAGTCATACATGCATGATTCATGAACGTCATTTTGATACACATTCAACAAAATCAACTGTTATGCTTCAGGTGGTGCTGCCAGAAGGATCAAAAGCCCCAACAGCAGTAGCTCCGTTTCCAGTGAAGCAACATCTAGCAGTAATTCTTTCTGATTATATGAAAAACTTGCATACATACATATATACATACATACATACATACATATACATACAAATATATGCACATAGTGAGTTGTAATATCCATCATATCTACATGTGTGACTGTTTGTAATTGATATTATATGACCGTGACTGATGGATGGGCAGCCAGGGATCAGTGGGTTGTACCCTCTTCTGCAGAGTATAGTTCTTAGAGCCTTCCTTTTGGTGAATTTGATCACGATTGCCCAGCCCCCAGTAATTCGAAAGTCTTCAAGACGTTTCTGTTATTGGTCATGTGACGAGTCACACTCTAATGAGTTTGCCACTCTACCTAACTTGACCCCTACAATAATGTAGGCAATACCTCTCTGGGATGCATACATTTGCTTTATGAACTTGCTTTTGAAGATGAGTCTTTTGATCATCATCATCATGCGTAACACTGGGCTCACGCTAAGGGGTAAACTGGATTTTGAACTACTAGCACTGAAGCTGTGAGGTCAGCTGAATAATCTACTGAGCAACCCATATTGTTTGACTTTCCATAGTGATCCTTGATTTTAAGAAATCGGATTAGGGCCAATTTCTCGTACTTGCTCAGTGTGCCCCCTATCCTGCTCGGTTCACTGATTGCAAACCAAGCAAGAACATGTGAACTAAGCCCAGGGGATAATCTCGGGTTCTGCGTACTCTCGTTTTTTAACAACACCAAGTGTGTTCTATATATATATATTCTTTTTTTGCTACTTATTCGGTTATTATCTTTCGTACCTCTTCTTTATTTTCCAAAGGCTGTTGGAAAAGGATAGAAAGGAAAGTAAAAGAGCACTTTTCTATCCTTTCCATCATTCCCCCTTTATTTTGAGGGGAAAAGTTTGAGGGGCTTTTCACTAAAAAAGGAATACTTTTGGAAAAGTACTTTTTAATGGCCCACATTTTCCAATTTTACAGAGTTTGGGAGGTGTAACTATACTGAATTTGATGGTATTTTGGGATTGAGTTGGGATTCACATAGATAGTTATAGGTGTAAGCTTGGTTTGGGATTGTACCCTGTATTATACACTCTTACTGTAAAGTTTTGGCCTTTGGGCCATATTAATAAAAATCTTATTATTACTGATAGAAAAAAAATAAAATGGCCCACTTTTTCCCACGAACCAAACGCACAAATTTTGTTGGAAAGTTGGTTTTCCTTTCCTTTTCTACAGATTCCTGCTTACCAAACACGGCCAAAAGCAATTACTAATTACCTAAACTTCTGCTAGAATAACTACCACACCCTTATACAATTGTACATAAGATTGAAAAGGGCAAAAGAATCAAGTTACTCTTGAGAATCTTCACACATTGCATGAATGTTATCAACACCTGCTCTGCTGTTGAAAATCATATGGGTTATCGGTTCATTTAATATTATCATTCAATTATTATAAGATGAAAGAAATTGCCAAGAAAATTGTCATTTTTGTATGTTCAAATATCTATTTGCATTCTTCATTGCTTTGAAGTGAATTATTCATATAATACCATTATTAAATGTTATATAATCATACATATTCCCTTTTATTGAACTGGACTTCCAATGTAGTAGAGTAATGAATCGTATTGGTTTGTCCGATCAATATGATGCAATTGTTAGACTTTCTTTTTTCACCTTACCTAATTCCGGTTCGTGTTGTTCACTGCAGAAAAGTTATTCGTACCTTGATGTTGTTGGAAGGACTGTGGTGGTTCTGGAAAAGGAAAATGTGGTTCCTGAGCATAATTCTCCTTTCCAGGTGATTTGCTAGCCCATTAGATGGATCAAGTGTTTAAAATTTTTGACCTGATCTAGAAATTGACTTGACTTAAGGCAATGGAAAGCTTACAATCTATAAAGCCTGAAGTTTAGACTCCATTCTTGGAAACTGGATTCAACTAAGCCCGCTTTACCTTGGTTTGATTTTGAATTTGATATTAACATAACCACAATAAGTTTGTTTTCTGAGCCAAATACCAAAGTCAGAACACAAATGTCATTGACAAGGCAACCAAGAAAGCACAGGGCATCGATTTCTGTATGGGCATAAAGAGGTAGTTTGTTGATCTGAACACTTATCGTACCCATAAGTAATGGTGTTAGAAGATTTGGATATAGATCTTTACTTGTTCCCAACAATACTTAAATCTAGAATGTATCGGTAATGTATTGACCAATACACTGTAAAAAGATACATATCATATCTTAATGTTGCGTATCGTTTGATACACGATACGACCGTATTGATCGATATGGCACGATATTTTAAACCATGTTTACATTATGTTTTGTTTTTAGCACAAGTGCACATGATATATATTTATATATATATTTTTTCCCTTTCATTTTGCAGGTGTATTACCACTTCAACCCCATCTTCATGCTTGCTGAGCCATTGATGTTGGCATCTGCATTTTTCCTTTTTTTCATGGCTTGTTTAGCTTATCTACATATAGATCTCTCCTTCCGCAAGTGAAAATCATGCAGATAACCAATGGTATGTTTTGCAAATTAATGTTAATAAATTAAGAGGTAAAGGTTTGACATTTGGACTTGAGACACTACTTATAATTGCTTATGTGATACAGGGCTTCCTGACATGGCCAAAAGTTGAGTTAAAAGAAGAGACGAGGAAAGAAAATCTTTATTTTTCATATGGTAATATCCTTTGTAGGATTTGAAGTGGCGGAACATGGTCCTGTGACCTCACCTGTCAAGTTTACTTTCACAAATGCAAACTTTATTGTGTCTAAATGGGCAAATCTTATTTTTATCTATGAGACTGTTACTTTCTTTCTGTTATCAACAGGTGTATCATTGACTGCGTATTTATAAGGAGACCTGTATTGATAGGGAGACAGAAGCAGGCCAGAGAAGCTATACTTCTGTAAGGTACTTCTAAAATAATTTTTGAAGAATGTCAGATTTTTTGAGGTTTTCTCAAGCATGATTGCAATCACAATTTCTTTTCTACCCTTTTATTTTTAATGGGGAAGATTTGTTTATGTTCTGCATCCAAGGAAAGAAATCATTAGATGTTTCCATTTAAGAAATTGAAGGCTATTCGGGATCAACACCACAATTTACTTTGTACCAATTAGGGGTGCAACTTGGGTCGGTTCAACCCGAAATCAGACTGACCCAAACCAATATTGGTTCGGTTTGGATTGGGTTTCTAAACGTTTGGTTCGGATTTGGTGTCAAAATTATAGAATTGAATTAGACCGGTTTGATTTTGGGTTGAGGCCCCGGTTAAACTGAACTGAACGAAAACTTGAATTAGTTAATATATATATTTATATGATGTAATTCTTAAAGTCTCTTGTATTAATCTAACCTGACCTAAATCGAATCAAAATTGCAATTAGAGTTGGGTTGGTTTGTGTTTAAGTTTTTCCATTTCATTTCTGTTAGGGTGTGTTTAGTAGGTGGGAAAGCATGGGAAAGGAAAGTAATTAGCTACTTTCTCATGCTTTTTGGGTGTTTGGATAATGGGAAAACATGGAATCCATTGGAAAACACTCTTCCTAACCGTCTCAAATTTCAGTTAAACACCTTATTTATTTTCCTCTCAAAACGAAAGGGAAACATCGAAAGGGAAAGTAAAGTGAAGTTATCGCATCCATCTTGAGAATTAAATGAGGGGTTGGGTTTTTTTTTTTTTATTACTATGAATAGTTGGGAATTAAGATAATTAATAAAAAAAAAACAAAAAATAACGTAACCTTGATCTTTGGGAATAAACATTTTTTTAAGCATAATCTAAAAATTGTATCCCATTTAGGGGTTTGAACGGGTCGGGTCCAACAAATCCTAGAACCGAATCCTATTATATGACACAGTTGCGGGTCTTGTCAGTTCTGGGTCCAACGTTTTCATCCTTAGTTCCAGAACTG
>JAUPMG010069771.1:0-13217 GCA_031762675.1 Pachysandra terminalis
ATGTTTATGCATCGTTTCAATGCTATAGTTATAGGCTTTGATGCATGATCTTTGGATTGAAGTATGTTAGACTAGAAATCCAGTAGAACTAGAGTGAATGAACTCTAAGATGATTGTTGGTTGATTAACATGATTAAACTATGTTTGTTGTATTTTTAGTGTTCTTATATGCTTATGTGAATCATGTGTGAATTCTGGAATCCATGTTATTATATTGTTTGATTTGGTAGTTTAAATCTGTTGTATAAACTAGGTTCTATATATAGTAAGTATTGATCACATGTACTATGTATAGAGATTGAAAATTTAGGTTTAGAACCTTAGAAATACATATTTTTGGGTTAAAGGGACGAAGCCCCAGGTGAAAAACCTAGAACTGGGCTAAGTTTCACATTCGGTAGGAGCTTCGGTAGATGCCAAGACATCTACCGAAAATCCCAAAGAATTAACATCTCTCGGGATAATCTACAGAGGCTCAGTAGATGATCTACCGAGATTCTCGGCAGATACGGAGGATCTACTAAGCCCCAAATGAGGTCAAAATTTACGGAAGGTTCCCTAGGAGAGTTGTATACATGTCTATGAGGTTGGTTTGTGTTCAAAAGAAGTAGATATGGTCGAATGTTGAAACGTGTAGAGGAAGGTCAGAAATTCAGGAATATAAGACTGTTCTGGATGATATATAAGGTGACATTGACTTTAATGATTTGTATATGGATATAAGACCACAAGGTATGACTAGAATGAATAGAAATGCTTGCATAGGAATTTGATTGGTTTGAGTGATGCTTGTAAGCATCCACTATTTGATTTGTTTTTGATTATGATGATGACTTGTATGTTGTATGAGGGTACTGGGAGTATCCACACTTATGAATGGTTGTATGATTTGAATTATGATATTGAATGGGTGTATTTCTACCATGGGTGAAAGTCCCAAAGGGAAGGTAATGCATCGGTGTGATTCCACCGTGGGTGAGAGTCCCTAAAGGAAAGGTCATGTACAGGTGTATTTCCACCATGGGTGAAAGTCCTCAAAGGAAAGGTACTGGTTATAGGTGGTTTTCCACCATGGGTAAAAGTCCCCAAAGGAAAGGTACTGGTTATAGGTGAGTTTCCACTATGGGTGAAAGTCCCTAAAGGAATGTATGTCTACTGGGGTATTCCACCCTGAGTACAAGTCTCTTAAGGAATAAGAATAGTGGAATTTTGCCCTAGGTGCAAGTCCTTAAAAGAATGGGTTGATTGGTACAGGTGTGTCTCCACTGTGGGTGCAAGTCTCTAAAGGAATGGTACAGGTGGCTTCCTCCATGGATGAAAGTCCCTAAAAGAATGATTTGTTACTGTTGTATTCCACCCTGAGTGCAAGTCTCTTAAGGAATGGAATGGTGGCTACCACCGTGGATGCAAGTCCCTAAAAGGATGGATCGTATGGTCGTGAGTTGGATTGAACATGTTATTGGGCTAGGCCTGATTACCCGCGCATTACATTACACTTCATCCTCATCTCATCTTTGCATCATACACTTGCATTGCATTGCACATGTTGAGTGAGTGATTGTGGTGCATTTCCATTTGTAACTTTTTTAACTTGTATGTGTTGTGATTGGGCGTATTGGTCGTAGCATGGTGGGACCATTTGGTTGTTATCCATAACATGGTGGGACCATGTGGATTGTTGGTTGTAGCATGGTGGGACCATGTGGATTGTTGGTTGTAGCATGGTGGGACCATGTGGTTACTGGTCGTAGCATGGTGGGACTATGTGGATATTGTTTGTGAACATAGTGAGACTATGTGATTGTTATGATACTGTATTTTTGTGTTACATAGTGAGATCATGTGTATGTTTTGTTGTGGCATAGTGGAACTATGTAGATTTTGTGTAGAACATGATGGAATCATGTGGGTCGTAATTAACATAGTGGGACTATGAGGTTTGGGCTATAATACATGATGGGATCATGACTGCCCTGTGATTTATCATGGTGGGACCATGTGAACAGTTAACTTAATATGATATGATTGTTGTATGGGCTTCAATGTGAAAATAACTTGCTATGTTAATTGTGATATACGTACTTATTATGTGAGAGTTAGTATGATGATAAGCATACTACACATATGATTGTGATATTACGCGGTAATTGAAATGCATGAAGTAATGAAACTGTTATGCATGCATAAAAGTAATTGTTGTAATTTCGTTGGCTTTCTCTACTAAGCTTCGGCTGATTCTTAACTCTACAGGTAATCAGTTCGTCTAACCTGGCTGACTAGAGAGGAGATGTATTTGGATTTAGACACTTGATACTTTATTTCAGTTTTTATTTATTTGGTTTGACCCCGAGTGGGCAGAACATGTAACTGATTATATTTATTTTCTTTTTGTGGGTTATAGCTTGACGTATTTAAGTTGAGCTATGGTTTGGTTTTTATATGTGAGACTTCTGATGTTCATGATTATATTGTTAAGACTCTGATTCAACCAAGATGTGGTTATGTGGCTGGATATCCGTTTCTATGTGGTGGATCCGAAGGTTATTCCCTTGGAGTCCTCGAGATCCTATATCTCGGATTCGGGGCGAGACACGCGCCCCAATAGACATACTTTGATTCTTGTCTTACGAGACGAATGCCTATTTTATTGGATGGATGACCGAGTGAAAGTCTATTAGTAGATCGGCTTATGTACGATTCACAAGGAACAGTTCACATTGGTGAATCCCTGGTACTTGTCCCCATGATCGGAAATAAATGAGGAAATTGGGACCTCTAGGCCGCAAATCCTAGAAACTATGATGCACACAGGAATAACCCTATATTCTGGCCGTGTATTCGGGGGATGATTTTCATCTTGTTTAGCCAGGGGTTTGATTGGGTGTGAAACATACAATAAACGAATACTATACAGCATACATATTGCATACGTGATTGTTTGTCTTAAATCATATGTGGTGATTGTACTTGTTAGGTGCACAGCATGCATTAATAATTGAATCAGCCCATTGCATTACAAATTACATCATATTTATTATTTATATTATATTGCATCATATTTATTAATTATAGCACATATCACATGACTCACTTGCGTACTCAACACATATCACATTTTTTACTTGCATATTGGCACATATCTCATTATTCACTTGTTTACTGTTTATATGGATTACTATTGAAGGGTGGCATTGTCCCTACTTTAATCTTAAATATTGTTAAACTTGTTTACTTACAAATCTAGTGTAGCATATGCTTTCGAGCACAACATATTTCAGGACCTATAGATGATGGACATAAGGACCATGAGGATCGAGATGGAGGACAAGGATGCTTTGAAGATATTAGTTGTTATTAGGGTTTTATTTGATGATTTTAGTATAACTTGTAGTAGGGTCTATTTGTTGTAATTCAATACTTATTTGGTTTGATTTTAGAGTTAATATGGATTGATTTGAAGCATGAGACTAGTATTATTTTATTTTCGTTGTTTTCTGTTTGAAAAATGTTTTGTGATGGATATTAACTTAAATAATATTACTTCTCTATAACTTTATCGTATATAATATCCTACTTAATTCAATAATTTTGGTAATGTATTGCTTATTCACTCCCATATGGATATGGGGTGAGAGTTACAACATAAACCTGGGGACTCCATTGAGATTTCCAGGTTTGGGATGTGGCACTTCTATTCTCAGTAATGGGTACTTGTTCTTCACAGTCACGTGGTTCAGCTTTCGGTAGTCAATGCGTAGCCTTAGAGATCCGTATTTCTTCTTCACGAATAGAACTGGTGCTGCCCATGATGATGCAATGTAAGAAACTCATCTAATTGTGTTCTCAGCTCCATTAATTCAGTAGGCGACGGTAAGTTGGTCGTGCAATAGGATTCGCACCCGCTGTTAAGTCGATGCTAAATTCTACTTCTCTCTTGGGAGGCAATCCCGGTATGACTTGGAATAGACTTCCAAATTGGCATACTATCAGAATCAGTTCTCATCATCCCCTCTCTTCTATAGACCATAAATTAAAACATGCTAATTGATTCAAAACTTCGGATTTAGACCCTCTAACCTTTACAGTATTACCTTCCGGGGATACAAAAGACACAATTTGGTTATGGCAGTCTATTTGCACATGGTATGAAACTAGCCAATACATAACATCAAATTCCTTCATGTTAAGCATAATTAGGTCAATGGGTAATGTGGACTCACCTACCATAATTAAGCATGACTCACACACCTTCCCTAAGTATGTTGAACCTCCGATGGGATTTGCTACTACAAGACTCCTTTCTAGTTCTTTCATAGGTAAACCCAAACAGTTCACTAATAAATTTTCTATAAAGGAGTGCAATGCTCCCGTATCAAACAAAACTTGCGCGGAGACATGAGAGATGCGAACTATGCCTTCCATGACTTCACATTTTTGTTGTTCGATGGGGTAGACTCTTCCTTGTTGAGGTTGCTGCTGTGGAGCTCCTGCCTTAGTTCCCTTTGGTGCTTGTGTTTGTTGTACCGGCTTCTGATTTTGCTGATAATGAGGCTTGGGTAAGAGTTGTTGTTGTCCTTGGGATGTTTTCTATTTTGTATTCTTAGGAAGTCAACAATCCCTTATGCGGTGTCTTATCCTTCCACAATTAAAACATCTCATACCTAAATTTCCAAAATATTGAGTATTAGGTGGTCCTTGTGTCTTTTGTCTCTTCTGTTGTTCAATTTGAGTGCTCCTAAAGTTTCTGGTTCTAGGGTTGTTCCGTCCCATCTATTGGTCTTGAATCCTTCGGAACTCTTGCATGTCCTTCTCCACCTTACAAGCACAATCGACCAGCTTATGATATTCCGTGAACTCCCACACGATCAACCTGTTTTTGATGTTAGGCCTTAGTCCGCTTTCGAGCCTAACAATCTTCAGTGGCGAATTGAGATAACTCGGTGATTTTTGCAGCAAACTCGGGTATGGTCATAGGTTCTTGTTCCAACTTCATGAACTTTAAGTCTTTTTATTTCCTAACAATCTTAGGAAAATATTCCAAGTAAAATCTTACCTTGAAATTTGTCCAAGTTTTAATGTTCATTATTTCTAAGGTAGACTTCCACCATGTTCTTACTTCACCTTCTAGCATGAATGCAGTAGAGTGAACCTTCTCTTATTCATCCACTTCCATCATCTCGAAGATGTGTTCCAAGAAATAAATCCACGCTTGTGCTTCCATTGGATCGGTCATTCCTTTGAAAACAATAGGTCCAAGTTTCTTGAATTTTTCGATACTATGAGCATTCCTTTTTGCATCGGTTGGTTGCAGTGTTGATTTTGATTGAGCTTGTTATTGCATCATTGTAGCCATCTATCCTAGCAAGTTGTGATTCTTGATTATTAATTATTAGCTGCAGTTGAACCTGTACTCACACTACCTATTTTTCCAGTAGCCATTGTGAATTGGTATAATCAAAGACTGTACAAGAAGAAAGTAAGTACCCACTTAATTGTGAAACAAGTTTATTAGATAATAAAAATCATGACATAGAAATCTTTTAAATATCGACATGTAGAAAACTTTCAAATATCAACACATCAAACTTTATGGAATCTAATAGAAAACATAAAACTTAGGCTCTGATACCAACTTTGTCACATCCCAAACTATAGAGATCTAAATGGAGAGTCCCTATGAAGTTTGAAACATGACTCTCACCCCATTGCACCTGAGAATGATAGTCAATTCATTGCCACACCATGGAATTTCATTTAAGATATTAGAAAATTCTGAAAAATATATTAAATGTCAAATCATTACATATATTCAAACAAAACACAACGGAAAATAAAATTACCAATCCTTTAGTCTCATGCTTCAAACAAACTCCTTTAACTTATCAAAAATACAGCTTAACGAGAGCCAACATCAAACTAAGGCATGCAAGCCAATAGATCCTACTATAATAACCAAGATAAGCCTTAATTAATTTCTTCAATAAAATCAGTAGCTTCTTCATAACTTTGTCCTCCCGCTTGGTCACCATAATACATATCATCCTCCTCTATAATTCTTGAAATTTTGGTTTCTTGAAAGCGTTAAGCTACACTTAGCTCAGTAAATAAACAAGTCCAACAGTATTTAAGATTGAAGGAGGGACAATGCCACTCTTCAATGGTAATCCATAAATCAGAAGAACAATTTAAATCATAAGATATATGTTGAATATGCATGAGTTCAATTATTAATGCATACAATGAGTTGTGTGCCTAGTAAGTATAATCACCAAGTGTGATCTAAGACAAACACATGATATGAAACATGCATGCTGTTTAGTATTCAAATATAGTAAGTTCCCATTGGATTCAATCATAACTATCCAAGATGTCTCACCAAGGTGAATTCCATCCCCCCATACAAGGTCATGATAGTGGGTTATTCTATATGCACAACATAGTTTCTAGGGCCTTCGACCTAGAGGGCATAATCCCCCCCCACTTAGTTTTTATCAAAGAAAAATATCCAAGGCATCACAAATGTGATTTCTCCCCAGGGAATCATAATAACTAACAGAAATTCACTATTTCCTTTGCCCATAAGACAAGCATTTGCCTAATGAGATCAGAATCATCATAAGTTTATTGGGATAGCTAGTCCCTCAACACATAAAATCCGTTCACTTGGATCTCCTCACCATATTATGATTTCCATATCATAATAACTCTTGTTATAGTCATGAATTCCATATGTATGGAATCAAGGTCAATTTCAAAGCATTCATACCTATTCATGGTCATGAAGCTACATAGTCATTGATATGCAAATGAGATATGCACAGTAACTAATCAATCAAAGTAAGTGTATGAGCAAGTGTATTTTGAACTAATTAACATGATCACAATGAGTTTAGAAACAATAGGCATTCATATCAAAATATCATATGTCCAACAAATACCAAAATTACTCCTCAACATATCATAAATTAAATTAAATCATCAAACTAAAATTCTAACATCATAGGTAGTCTCAAATAGTCATTTTTTATATGCATGCAAAATTTCAAGTCAATCGGACCACTTTTACAATTCTCGGCATACCCAGGGTCTCCCCTTTGGTGTGCCAAGTATTGCCCTTGGGTGGTTTGGTAGACCTTTCGGCATATCGAACTCCCTCAAAAACTCAACCTATTACTTCATTCTATGGCCTTCGGTACACCTTTCAGTATACCAAAGTTCCTTCGGTATACTTTTCTTGTCTATGGGCCTAGGTATACCGAAGGTCCTTCAGCAGCTTAACAAGGGACCATGTTTTTAAGAATTTTGGCTCCGTATACCAAGGGCCTGCCAAACCTCCTGGGTGATTCTCAGTATACCGAGGGGTTTGTCGGATGTCGCGTTTTCACCAAAACCTCCTATTTTTCATCCCTTTTCATCCTTCTATCACAAAACTTTATTTAACAACATTAATTAATTCAAAATAAGTACAAAACCCAATGAGTACTCTACACAAACTTTACTTGAATCAACTTGATCACATCATGGTATTCAAACCCAGAAAATCATACTCAAGCTATCCTTATGAACTAGTCAATAACATACTATGTCATACTCAAAGAATATAACATGTACTCCTAGTTCAAATAGAAAATAGTGTTTTACTTGAATACTTACCTTGGTTACTGGTTGGTGTTTGAGAATCACACCTTATTCTTTTTCCTCCTTCTTCACCAAGCAATGGATCCATCTCTCAAGGCTTAGTATTTATATAGATTCTCAAGAACTTACTAATCTAGAATTTAGAAGTTTAATTCTCTACCTTTAGATTAGGTTATTTGAGTCTCCGCCCTGATATTAGTATTCTAGCCTTAGTTGGTTAGTTATTATTCACTTTCTAAATCGGTTTCTTTCTAATAAAGTGTTGTTTATAATTCTAAACATTTGATTTAGTATCCTAGTCTTAGTTGTCTAGTTACTATTTTAACTTGAATCCTTTCTAATAGAGAATTGTTTCAACCATTACTTTTATATTGAAGATTTGGATGCTAACACTTAGAAAGTGTCTGATCAGAAAATCGGTTCTTCATTGGATGGATAAGATAAACAAATGCTCACAACAATTTGTCGGTTACGAGTTGGCTAGCAAAATCAGGAAATTATGCTTTGGTGCTACAGTTTATCATATTTGGCGGGAGAGGAATGCTCGAATCTTCCAGAATAACTTTCTTGCTTGGTCTCTCTTGGTCAAGAAGATTCACATTGATGTGAAACTCAAACTCAAGGCTATAAAAAATGAGATTTTGGATAGCAGTTTAAATAGGGAGTTATGTGCCGTGTGGGATATTGAAGCTTCATTCCTTTCTCATCCGGAAAAATTTTGTTCTTGGGATGCTCCTCCATTGGGTTGGTATATGCTGAATAGTGATGGCTCGATGGGTGATAATATTGCAGGGTCCGGTGGTGTGATTAGAAACCTTCTTGGAGAATACTTAATTGCTTATGCCAGTTCTGATACGCTAGATCTTGTGTTGAAGCACGAGCTTGAAGCTATCCATCTCGGTATGAAGCTTGCTCTTGAGAAAAATGTTATGAAGATCGTGATAGCAACTGATTCCTTGGATTCAGTAATGCTACTTAAGAAAAACGAAGTCCTCAACATCCCTTGGAAGGTGAAAATGGTATGGAGTAATATCAAGCAACTTAGTGCGGAATTTTGGAGGTGAAATTGGAGCATGTATTTAAAAAATGTAATGGTGTTGCGGACTTCCTTGCTGGCTACATTGATACATGTAATGTAACCTTGACTTGGTTAGCCGAGGAGTTGAGGATGATGCTAAAGGCAAGAGATATGTTCGTGCTCGAGTTCGTGTTTCGGATGGGTGATGTTTTGTTGAAAGCCTTTATACCCATCGCATCTTGGTGTGATTCCTTTGTATACCGTGGTATCCACTGGTTGGTAGCCAAACCATTTGGGATGGCTTGTATGATCATGTCACAACCACAAATATTTTTTTTCTCCTTTGATATAATTCAAAATTACCTTTTCCAAAAAAAATAAAAACATCCAGAAAGGTTTTCATTTGGAAATTCTAAATAGCATTTTATGGTTTCATTTTAAAAATTTTGATTTTGTATTGATGTGCTCTTTCTTGTGATGGTGACGTAGAATCGACCTTGCATCCTGTGCCGAGGCTTAGAGGAGGAATTATAATCATGTCTTTGGCTAGGAAATATAATCATGACAAGATGATTTGCAGGAAGTAAGCTCTTTTTCTTCCTTTTTGATATTCCCATCAGATAATCTGATAAAATATGTGTATCCCGTTTTTACAGAATTGTTTTCCAGAAAATCCTCAAACTTAAAATAACGTCGAAACCTTGAAAGAGATTGAATCAAGCTGAAACTACGGATGTACTACAGCATTCTAAATTGATATCTTCACAAAACCCTTACTTTGTTATTATTATCACAGAAGAGATATTCTTTTGTTTTGTTTATCTGGAATTAACAAGCTTGAGTTTTTTTTTTTTTTTGGTGAATAATTGCTATTATTTATTGTCATGTGGTTCACACTTCTTTTCTTTTCTATCTTATTTATTTCTTTCTTTCTTCTTCTTATCCTTCTCCCCGTGCTTTGTGTTAACATTCTTTAGTTTTGTTTCATAGCCATAGAAGATCAAGTTTTAGCTTAGATTGGGGCAAAGTAAATCCGTTTATAATGCATTTAAAACCATTCAATAATCTTCAGAATGGCAGACTTTGAACGATGCTTGTAAGTATATAATGGAAGGTAAGGATGCTTGCTTACATAAATATTCATATTTCATATTTATGGCCATTTGAATTTTATAATTTCTGGACTTTTTTCCAACACTTCTATTCATATTTTTCTGATTCTTCTTCAAGCATAGTTTGGTTCATTAATGCCCAAGGACAAGACTGGCCCTATGTTTCGCAGTTTATGAGGGTAAGGGATTATGTATTTAAGAAATTTGATTCTATATAGTTGATCAAAATATACCACATGTCATTTAGAATTGTTGCTTCAGTAGCAATGATTTATGAGAAAGACAAAGTAGAAGGGTTATAATAACTACTTTTGGAAATAGCAAGATATCTGTCATAGTTGCAGTGGTGGAGCTGTGTTGGAATTTTATAGAAAAAAGTATCGGAGTTTTTGTGTGTGTGTGTGTGTGTCTGCTAATTGCAGTGTTGTACTAAGGCATGCTACAAGCACACCAAGTGTTATCCTCAACCTGAATCTTGTCCCCAATATATGATCAAAGTTTTAATGGTCATTGATTAATAATCTAGATATGTTTCCTTTAATAGCTTATTTTATTAATTTATATTAACATAAACAAGTCTGTTGTTTAATTATGTGTGTATTTGAATGGAACCTAAAACATTTTAGATTAAAGTTGTTTGGCTTCATTTGGTAATGAAAAATGATTTTTGTGCAGGCCACATAAAGGAGGCAGTTCTTAATGGTGTTGCTCTTGAAGATGATAAGATGGACCAATTTAACAAAATTCAATAGGTTTGTTAAACTGTCCACAAACTGAAGTAGATTTGAAGAAAAGTAGGAAAAATTGTGAATTCTATCTTCCAAGGCATGTTGTTTGTCCATGATTATTTTTTGCCAACTAATTGATTTTCTTAATAACCAGCATTACTACTAACTTTTGTAAATCCTCTTTGCTATTTTAATCTTAATTTTAAAGAGGGTTTTTTTTAATATAGAACTGATGATTTCTTACAAATGAATTTTGAGTTTTTTGATTTTTTGATTTCCATTTATGAGAATTTGGATCCTTAATTTAACATAAGAAAAATTGGGTTTTGGGTTTCCTCTCTTCACTCGTTCTAACTCTTTCGAACTCTAAAGACTTTCAACAATGGCGAAGATGACTTCCTTGGATGAGGAAACAACAAAGAAAGTCCTTCACCAGGTTAGAAATCTGATCTTTTCTGCCCTTAAGCTCTGTTCTTTGGCGTTTTTTCATTTCAATTAGTTGAAGCATTAATTTTTTTTTTTTTAATTCAGGTCAAGTTTTATTTCAGCGATAGCAATCTTCCTAGCTAGAGATATATATTTCTTAAGAAATCAATCAGTGAGAGCAAAAATGAAAGTATCCTTCAGTTATAATAAAAACTTTTGATAATTGTTTCATTTTACCCTATTTTTTGCTCTTGACTCTAATCGTAGTGATTAGTTTGGCTTTGATATGTTCTTTTTCTTGGATGATAAATCATCTTATCTTGGGAAATGCTAATTCCAAAGATGTATCGGAAGATACAGTGAAAGTTATGGCAAAAATATTGAGGAAATTTGCTTCACTAGAAGTTTCTAAAGATGGTCAGTTTCATGTTTTCCTTCTCTATAAAGATCAATTTCTTGTGGCAATTATAGGCAACTTCAAGATTTTATTAGAACAAAATCTGATTATGATTCTTCGCTGGAAGAAGATTGGTAGGAGTAATGAGATTTTAAAGCTAGAAGAAGGTATAGAGTACGTAGATATAAGAGCTATAGCTGCTTCACCTATAGAATATGACATTAAGCTTGAAGATTTTGACTCATTCTTCAGTCAATGTGGCAAGGAATTGGCTACCCTTTTCCCTAAAACAATCTCTCTTTGAAGCATCATTTTTTTATGATTATGGATTTGTAATGTATATTTTACTTTATTAATTTATGTATAAGAATAATTGTGTTATGAGAAATATTTTGAGTTCACATTCTCATCTTTAGTGATTCTATTGATGTATGCTTTATTTATATATTTGTTTGTGTTATGAGAATAGACTTTAGTTTCTGTTACTTTGGAAGGAAATTCTTACAAAGTTTTAAATCTAAAGATTTATTTATGAACTCGTGGTTTACTATATTATGAGATGTGGAACCACACACTATTTCTTTTCTTTAAATGAATATGCTTGACCTTTTGGTATAAGGTTTTTTTTTTTTTTCAAACTTTTGAGTTCTTAAAAAATAGTTTTTGATGTGATTCAAAAGCTTGTATATGAGCTCAATAAACTGGTTTTTGATTTGCCTTTTTATATGATGTTATCACGTGCAACGCAAATGCATTATTACTAGTATTTAAAAAAAAAAGAATATTATTAGCTAATTACTAAATATTAGTATATAAGACGTCTCTTATTTACTTATCAATTAGTAAACTAAGATTGTTAGGATAATAGTCTCTTATCTACTTATCTATTAGTATTCTACTACTTATCTTTTAGTATCATGAGACTGTTGGGATAAAGAGTTTTTCAGCCATAAAAATGGAACAAAAAATCATTAATTTTTTTAATCAAAATAAAAATAAAGGTATAAAAAGAGCATACTTTATATTAATATGAAAGATAATTACTTATAGTGTTCAAAGATTATTCATAATTTAAATGTATTTATAAGGTTAAAAATGACAAATCGAATATATATAATCTATAATAGGAATAAATCAAATATTTACAATCTATAACAGTAAGAAAACGTTAAAAATGATTTCTCTTTTAGTTACATTTTTATTTGTATAACCAATTAAAATCATGATTTTCTTTAAGATCTTGATTTTCTTTTGCAAATTATTGATTTTTGAAGAAAAAAAAATTAATCTAATCAAATAATACTTTAGATTTAAAAAAGAAGAATAATATTATTAGTTAATTACTATATATTAGTAGATAAGACGTCCCATTTACTTATCTATTTGTCTCCTAAGATTATTAAGATAATGGTCTTTTATCTACTTATCTATTATTATCCTATTAAGTACCCTGGCAATTAGTTATCCTAACAGTATCCTACTTCACTCATAAATAACATATAACTAGCCAATAGATAAGTTTTAGGATAATATTAGTATTTATCTTTTCACTTTTAAGATATAAATTTAAATCTGATATTATCCTAATGTAGGATTCCAATCCTCATAAGCATTCACATGTTTTTTAAGATATTTAAAATAGGGGTATTTTAGTCCAAAACAATATACTAAACAAATTCCTTAACGATACAATTTTCTTTTAATAGTAGTTGATAAGTATCTAATAGTTGTACTTTTATGCATCTTACCTATGCATTTTAGTCTATTTAGTTGTGCTTAAAAATGTATGGATTAATGCATTTTCTGTGTTTTGCAGGTTTTGTGGTGTTAAAGGAAATATGTGCTAAAATCGGGCAATTATGCACTTATATGGAGGATCTCTGTTGTGGACGGATTAT
>JAUPMG010069792.1:0-13217 GCA_031762675.1 Pachysandra terminalis
AGGGTTTTTGATACGGTCCAGGAAATAAGATCTCAGTAGAATCCTTCATCTCCATACCCTTAGATCCCATATCAGCCCTCACAGAATCATTCAAACTCATACAGAACCAGCCGAAGAATCAAATGATTCAACAATAAAATTGAAGTTTCAATCAAAACTTTTTTGAAGAATTTAAGCCCAAATCAACTCAATCTGTCCTCCGACAGATCACCGGAGGAATCTTCCCTTTGGAACAGATCAGTTCCCTAAAACTCGAGCATAATTCAAAATTCTGGTTCAAATCTAAGCCGCGCAATTAGGGTTCTTTTAATCCGAGAGAAACCGTTCGCCCACAAGGTAAGAGTCATTTGAACCTCAAGGATCTCACGAAGGAGCGTATCAACTTTAAGGTTAATATTCCCAATAGAGTCTCTATTCCATTTTATAAGGTCCTTAGCTAGATTTTCAAGTTTAGCATTAAGGGACAAAGGGGACGGATGGTTAGAGTGAGCATTCCAAGAGTTTTCAATCACACTAGCACATATTTTTTAGTTCTGATTATGCATGTGTGGGTTTAGTATAACAGTCAGAGGGCTGAGCCAATGATTGGGTTGTGTCTAACAACCCAGTTTTTGGGTATTTTTGGGCCCACCCAATGTTACAAAGACCACGGTCAAGCTTTTCAGATATTCTACCAAGCCCATGCTGCCCATTAGTAAATGTAAAACTTGGGCCCTTGAATTGTATTTCCACCAAGTCACGAGTTGAGGAAATGTAAGAAACTTTTGGATTCCTTTACCTTAATTGGAGCCCCACCTTTCTTTTCTTGTTGGTGACATTCATGGAAACAAAATCCTATAGCAAACTTTTCTAGCTCCTCCTATTATCCTATTATCTACTCTGAATGTAGCCTATAGAGCTATTATGTACAAATGATAAAATCCATGGTTCATTATAGTTTTTTACAATCATGTGAATGAGCCAACTATCAAAAGAAAAAATTTCTAAGTTGATCTCTTTTTTCCACATAATCCGGTATCCTTACGTGTGTCCGTGAGAAGCAACCACAATAAACTTATGAAAACCAAAATGCATTATGCTCCTATCAGAACGTTTAGCGAAAGCCATAGTTTATTTTAGTAGCACAAGGTATGGCTTGCTGATATTTATCTTTTTCTTTATGCGAACCTTTGTCAAGGGACAGCTAACCCCTTGACAATTCCAAACCAGGGTATTCATGGTGGTTTCTTAGGAGTGAACGAACCAGTTGGTTCACTGAACTTAAGTTTGGCTTTGGACCGGACTAGGCTGAGTTCAATGGTCATGCACTTCCTTTTCTTAGAGTCCAGTCTCTCCCCTTCCTAACTAGGCGAGAGACAATAGTATGAGTTTTTTGGTCTAGCGGTTTTGTTTGGCTAAGTTAGACGGGCCCGGGTCCGTGTGTAAGAGGAGTTGCAAAGGGTTCAGGTGACCCAGGTCACATGAAACATGGCTCCGAGGTTTGGATTCGGTTCCGGGTAGAGAGTGGGTTGGGTACAAGACTCGGGTAACTCCACAATGGTATGAGTAGGTGCGTTCCGGTTCAGGTCAGACCCAAGGTTCAAAATAATGAGGTAGGGGTTAGCAAAAAAAGGTGATGTTGGAGAAATCCCCCTCTAGAAGAACCTTCGTTTGATTAAAAAACTCAGACAGCAAAAAGTTTTGATTTTCCTAGGTATTTGGAGGTGGACGTGCCTAGGATGGCAACGGGTTGGGTTAAACGGGTAACCCGCCCTGCCCCGAATGGTTAGGGTTTGGTAACTCTTAACTCGGGCTAGGGGCGGATTAGGGTTTGGCTCATCCCGCTCCGTTGCCATTCACTTATATTTTAAATATGTATTTTATGTTTTAAATATATATTTTATGTATAAATCTACATATTATAATTAAATATATTTAAAATATTAAATATTTAAATTAATAAAATATTTATTTTTAAAAGAATCTTTTAACCGGGTCAAACCAGCCCCGCAACCGCCCCGCTATTGTCCCAATAGGGTTTGGTATCAGGGGGAGTCATTTAGGGGCGGCCTAGACGTGCCAGCTCCGAAGACGAATGTGTCTTTAAAATTAAAATAATGATTAAAGTCAAATCTTTGGTCAGATCTTTTGTCAAAGAAGAACTTTCCAACGCTATTATTTCCCACAGAGCCATCAATGCTCTGCAGTCATGATAGCCATCTGTCTCATCGAAATGATTTGACCTGATCGAGTTCGTTGTCACGCTCCCTGAGATATGTAATATGGAGGATTTTTAAGGGAATGATCTTCGGATCCAAACCATGGATACAGCCAAATGAATCAATCAACCCTTGGTTTAACAGAGCAAACTAAAATCAGCGGAAGTCTCATAAAATTTAAACCTTTAACTAGCTCTAACTAATATAAAATCCAACTATAAAATAAAAAAAATGTTACAAGATTCATGCCCTCGTGGGGTCAAAACATAAACATTAAACAAAGTTCAAGTTGCAAGTCCATAAAATCTTGAGTTCCCGTCCAGTTATGAATCTTCTTTCCTAAGTCCATCCTTACTTAAGAGGTTCACCTATTTCAACACAAGGGTGAGCTTAGAGGCTTAATAAGAAAAATCCAAAGCAACTACAATAGCTATTTTTAAAATTATATGATAAATCATGTTAACTTCATGCAAAATTCACCAAACAATTACAACTTTAGACATGTAATCAACACAGTAATGAAATCAAGATTATCACTATCATGTCATTAATCAATTGCTCATCATCATAACCATAACATAAATCTACAAATCATAATTCTTATCATTGTCATGTCATTGTTCTCACTTATATATCATTACAATTATAATCATGCTCAATTCATTCAATTATCAATGTTCTCATGAACTTTGTCATGATACGTGCACAAACACAACTTGAATATACTCATGTCCTCGTGAACTCTGTCATGACACATGTCATCTCACAAGGCCACCAAATCTTATGGTTAATTTTACGCAGTGACAGTGCTCCTTTCCACTCAACACACAATTCTCATACAACAAATCAGTCACAACAACAAATCACACTTAACTTAGGTAACACTCACACATTACACCATAATTCAATCCACAATCATACATCACACAACAATCACTCCACAGTCACACATCGTACCACAAACAATGCAATTCATGCAGAAGAACGACATGTGCATACAGATGATGAAACATCACACACAAACAAGTGTAATGCAATATGAGGTTTGATGCAATGCTTATGATGAGATGAGATGATGCAATGAATGCAAAGGGTGTTAGACCAAGCCTA
The DNA here is from genome assembly GCA_031762675.1 of Pachysandra terminalis. NCBI lineage: Eukaryota > Viridiplantae > Streptophyta > Magnoliopsida > Buxales > Buxaceae > Pachysandra > Pachysandra terminalis. Next base: position 3,309 of record JAUPMG010069792.1, read on the forward strand.
ACCATGAACTCAATCCCACATCTCCTATATGAAACTCTGTCCCAGGAATGTGCTTATACTGCCATATCATGGTCCCTTTTATCTAAAGAATACCGAAATCTCATTATTCATTTCTTTTATGGGATTCTGACCCAAGGTAGAAAATACCCCCATATTTCCTTTTTGGGGATAATTTCCATGGTAGAAAGCCACCCCGTTTCCATTTCCTTTTAGGGGATAATACTCAAGATAGCAAATCCACCTTCTTTCATTTTTAGGGATAATTTCCATAGTAGAAAGCCACCCCCTTACAATCACACAGTGAACTCATCTAGAGTCACTCTCAATACATTCATCACCAGTGAATGAATCTAGCATCACTCATTAGCATATCATAGTTCATAAACATATCACAGTTCACATGGCTCATATAGGACCCACATACCATTTTTCAACAAATTGTCATGCTTTGACTTTCACTCATCCTAACATCATACAACATACCTTATAACATGTTATAACTCTCTAGAAACCTTATCAAACTCCGTAACACACCATTCATGGTCATAGAATACAACAAACTAGGTAAATAGTAACTTTTTGTTGCACAAAATCTTTCACACACATTTCGCACACAAACCAACACCACATGCAACTCAAAAATACCAAACCCAAGGTGTCCACAAAATTTGGGACAAGAGGGAGCTCGGCAGGTGACTCGGTGGGACCGAGGGTCCTACCGAGGAGCTGGGTAGGTAAGCTTGGCAGCTACCGAAGCTCGGCAAGTGGAGTAGAGAATTTGGGGTGTTTGACAGGTGGGCTCGGTACCTGCCGAGGTACTTGTCGTGGGTCTTCCTCAACCTAGAATTTTCATATTTTCTAGGGCTTCGTGCCCAACCTTACACAACCTCAAATTCATACTCTTTCAAATACAAAAACAAGAATTAAACTAGCATTCATCAATTTAACATGTTACATACAAAACCTAATATCTAAACAAAGATTTATATGTTAGATCCAACACAAATCTCATGATTCAAAACACATATAATCATATTATCATCTCAAAGCACATAATCAATACAAACATGGTTCAATCACACATTCTTCATGCAAAATAAGAAATCTAGATGCTTATCCGAAGGAGTTATCATAATCCTACAAAAATAACTACCGTAGAAACTATGGAAGATCCTTACATTTTTTCTAAGCTTTTTCTACAACTTTAGCAAGGAAAATCACCAGCTTTTCTCTTTTCTTGGCCTTTCTTCCTTCTTCTCCTTTTCTTCTTTCTCCTTTTTCCTTCTTCAGCGAAACCAAAAAGCCTTCTCCTTCCCTTCGTTCTCTCTTAGTCACGTATTCCCAAAGTGGGAAACTTTCCCTCTACACAATTCGGAAGGGTGGATATGTTAGTGGGAAACTTTCGTCCCTCTACACAATTGCTAAATTCAAATAGGTAGAAATGACTTAAGCAACCTTACCTCTATACCATGGGCCAAACGACTAACCCATAGTCCAATCCAACTCATCCTTTGGGGCTCAAGCCCAAATATCCTGAAATTCATCAAATCTCATAAGTTTCTCCAATATTTAACGTAAATTGCAAAGTAATCCAAATCAGCCAATTCTTTTTCATTTAATTTCTATGGTCTAATGGGGAGATTAAATAAAATTTAATCACTCAATTAAGATTAGGATCAGGGTCACTACATTTGAACCAAGGTTTGGGTCAGACTCAACCGAGTTGACTCAGCCATTCCACCGAGCACAGTGCACTCCGACACCTCTACGAGCACCGAATCCCTCTCTTTCCCTTTAGATCCAGTCCGATTCAAAGTGCCTAGCTTATTCCAGCTGAGAATGGATGTTTCCTACGGAGCTATGGGATTCTTAAGGTGGATTTATACATTTTGGTTTCTTCATTTTGCAAATCATGCTTAGCATAAAAAAAGGTTTGACCAGTCGTTTATGGATTGACCAATTAAACCGCATGACAAACAGAACGCAGGTACTTTACCAAAAATAAATAAAATAGAACACAGGTAGGAGTTAAAAAAAGAAATCAAGTCACAAATCATTACCTTCCAAATTTAAATAAATACTGATGATCCTCAAATTGGTGGATAAGCAAGATTAATTAAGAATAATGACAAAAAGTAATTTCAAAAAGGGTAACAATCACTGAAAAACACTACAATCTACCAACCTGAGTAGTGGAAGGTTCGAAAACCTGTCTCACACTAGCCTAAACCAAGAATTGGCCATTCGCAAGGTCTCCCTTGTCCCGAACTGACAATCAAAAGAAACCATGGAAGTAGGATTAGAAGAACTTTAGGAATGCTTAGAGAGAAAACTTGCAGAGAAGATTCAAAGATGCTAGGGGTTCAGAAGTTCAATGAATTATGAAAATCCTAGGAGATGTCAGGAGTCTGATCCTTTTTCCAACGGAGTTATGGGATTTTATAGCTAAGGCCCTTAGACAAAGCAATGTTCGTGTGACACGTGTCATCATTCAAGGACCGTATGCAACGTGCAAACCCCACGTGTTTCTCTTTGAACAACGTGTGAGTCATGCACGGAAACGATCCACTCGTTAAATGACATGTAAGGTTTAGCTATCACTTAGATAATGGCCTAGAATGTTTACATGTCGTTACTCAAGCTGCACGTGGACTTGATACAAAGGACACTTGGCAACCATGGTGTCAGTGCACAAGCTTTCTCTACAATGTTTAGTCCCTTGATGCGATGCCGTCCACGCGGGTTCTTGCCGCCCATGTGGGTCTGATGGGACTTTCTCTCTCACCCTTCATTCCTAAAGGTTTCTCGATATTCCCCCTTTCCTTTGATTAAGTAGACCATATGATTCCGTGAAGCTCGGGCTGCTATTTCTGAGTTGAAATCATGTGACGTTGCTAAGTCTGTCAAGGGATGATTCCCTAGAAACAAGACTTGTGAGGTGTTTATTAAACATTCTCAATAAATGCTTTACAACATCGGCTTGATATGCTTTTATGACTTGAGGCTGTAGTCTCGAGCAAACGGTTTATGGCCACGAGTAACCTCGTGTTTGAATAATGATTCGTAACCGCGAAATGGTTACCTCGAATAAAGGCTTGAGGTACTACAATGATTCGCAACACCGAGTGCATGATGTCCCATTAGCTGTATGTGCTCGAGGTGGTTCCATCATACGGCAAGGATTTCTTAAGTGGTGGCATACATTGGTGGCCCCTGGTTATTGCCAGAGGGAATGTCTCACGAAGAGGGGCCCTCACATCAATAGGGACTATTCCATGATAAATTGACTATCTTGGGGTGGCTTAGGCCGCTACTGGCGAATTGACCATCTCGGGGTGGCTTAGACCACTACTGGCGAATTGATCATCTCGGAGTGGCTTAGGCCACTAGTGACGAATTGACCATCTTGGGGTGGCTTAGGTCGCTAGTGAAGAATTGAACATCTCGAAGTGGTTTAGGCTGCTAGTGACGAATTGACCATTTCAAGGTGGCCTAGGATGCTAGTGACGAATTGACCATCTCGAGGTGGCTTACGCCGCTGCTCAAAAGGTAGGAGGTTGTCCCTGCACTGGTAAAATCCCGAAGGTTGCTCAAGGGGACGTCCCACGAAAGCAGGGTCCTCGCCTCAACGGAGGTTGTTTTCTACTCGAGGCGAACTCAGCCTCCCTCCTTTGAAAGAACCTCGAGAGACTCCGAAGGAGATTCGATGGAGTAAAATATGCATATATTATTTCTATGATGGCAGATGATATCTTGTAATTGGATTAATTTGAATTTTCCAATTGCCTCATTATCAATACCTCACAGAAGAGGAATGGAAAGGTTAAGTATGATCTTGAGGCACGTGATTTTGAAGTTGTTACTCTCGTGATATTTCAATGTTCTTAATGGACTCTAAACATTTATAGGCAAAACCAACTTAAAAACTTTAAACCAATTATGGTACCTTCCATGAGCAAAGCAAAACATATTCCAGGAAAAAAGAATCTCATACCTCATATGTCCTACTTTTTCTTTTCTACTGTAGAGTAAAAGAGGTTTTGGTTTGTGGATTTTAGGTTTCATAGTCATGTGACTTGTGAGAACAGAAAAGAAAACCTTAAAGAGTAGAAACAAAAATCCAAAACCTGATTTTCTATTTCGTGGAAGCCAAAGCCTCATTGATGCTTAATACCCAACCAAGTCCAATATGGCTTCTAGTTGGGAATTGGGGACCATATGGATTGATATGGGTACAAATGGTCACTCCTGTGGTTAGAAATGAACTATCATCAGAAAGACAAATAAATACTGTATGGACAGGAGCACCTTTTTCTGCCTTTGGATGCATATTATACAGGGAAAATATCAAAGATTGGTTGACTCTTTCGTTTGGGTACAGAGAGAAAGAATAGAAAAAATGTTCCAAGAAAAGGACTTGTCATTTGCAACAATTTCCTGTCACGAGAGTTGTGATTGGTCATTTTCTGTTGAACATCATAATCTTTTTAATAAATTCATGTAAAATAAAAATAATCAATTATACGCATTGCGGAACGTTGCAGGAAATGTTACAAATATATCTAGGCTTTTAACAAAATGAAGAGTTGGTAAAGAAAGGGGTGACATCCTCTTCTTGAACGTGGAAGCTGCAAAAGATGCTACAACATGCATCTGCGCACGTTACGCGTCTACAGGAGTGTGCAGAAGGTACAACTTTATTTGGATGTGTTGGTGCACATCCACGTATTTCCGGTGGATGCGTGATGTACACATTTGCATGTTGCAGCATCTGTTACAACTTTCACGCTCTATACGATATAAGGCCATAAAGAAATGATCTCTTTGCAGTGCTTATGGGAGGGCTTATCATATGCAACATTTCATGCAACAAGAACTCTGATTGGTCAATTTTTATTAAAATACACAATTTCTTTTGTAACAAAAAAAAATCATATAAAATTTAAAGAACCAATGACCAATCTTGATGCGGGAAATGCAATAGACGACATATCGGCGCTAATCAAGCTTCAGTTTTTACAGTGCTCATATCTAAGGGTATCAATAGGTACCGTTACCCAACAAACCCGATAGAACCGAATCCATTTAGAAGGATTCGGTTATGGATTTATGGACCAGATTCATAATCGGGTTCAGTTCTGGTTCTATAAAAGATGGACCCGTTAAGAATCGGGTTTGCCCGATGGGTACCCATAAAGTATCGGGTCTCTTGGATTTATTAAATAATTCATTAATTATTCTTTAAAGATAAGATATTTGAAATTAAATAAAATTTTAATTTACAATTTAAATAATTAATTAATTATCTTTCTAACAATTAATAATTATAATATTAATTAATTAATCTAATCAAAACTAATGAAAGCTAAATCTATAATTTATTTTTAAATATTAAATGTCCATTTGTATTAGACATACATTTTATGTTATGGTTGGTTGGTGTGTAATATGTGTTCGGTGCAAACATTCTATCTAAGTTTTTGGAATGAGATTGTTATCATGATAATTAAATAATATTAATATAGTAAAATAAATACTTTGTTATATACATTAATATAATAAGTATTGGGTACCTTAAGAATATTTTGTGTGTTTGGTTTTGGGACTAAGGGTGACAACCCTAGTCCCGGAATCGTCCCACGGGTTCGGTTATGGGACTTGCTAGATCTGTCCCGAACCTGACCAGTTGACACCCCCCAACTCATATCATCTGGAGCCAAACAACTGGAACATTAATTGAAGTGTCTATCGATGCTCAATACCTGTCCAATTTTGGCCCGAGCTGACCTAAGTTCATATAATATTTGATACAATACTAATATATCATATTGCATATTAGCATGCTTTTGAAAATCTCAGTACTAATGATGTTTCATGCATAAATAACAATATATTTGGTTGTTTATAATTGCCTTCAATGTCACACCCCAGTTCAGGGTACATTTTTCGAGCTACCCTTGGATCCACAAATACAACTCCCACTACTTTCGAAGAGAGATAGAACAATAATGTAAAGCGGAAGTATTTAAATCATAGTTGAAGTCATCTAATACATAAGCTATTAACATGTTTATCTAAAGAAAAGAATGATTATATTCATAATTACATATTTATTGTTGGATCTAATCACAACCCATATTCCTAAGCCATATCTCTCACGAGCAAGCAACTTTATACCTGAAAAATATTAAACAACGAGATTGAGCTATAAGCCAAAGTGAATAATCCTACAATGCTTGGGTATTTACTCAAAAACACAAATCATTTGTTAAATAGAAAAATATAATATAATAATGAAGAAAGTAAATGGTTTAACCTTTAAAACTAGATACATATAATCAATCATACAAAATACAATTCTCTCCCAATCTCATAGAGGTAAGTCACAATGCATGCAAGTTCTCTCAGCTATCAATACTATATGGATGTAGGATGCTCAATGCTCATAACTCAAGTCAAGTGCCTTATCACACATGGAAACCAAACCAAATCATACACAATAACATGATATGCATACTGTTTAGCATTTATACAAAGTATGTTCACACAAGATCATTATAAGTCTTAATGATATCTCTTTCACCATTGAGGCTCCATAGGCTGACAAACTCTCAAGTATTCTACGTATGTGCCCAGTTTTAAGGTGCTTCAAACCACGGGTATAGTCCCGACCTCTCTTTTTTTTTTAATCTAAGGAATGAATTCAGGACACCACACAAGACTTCCTCATGAACATCACCGTTGTACGAACTACCAACAATAGTTTACTAATGGTCTATTGGGGTTCCCATACAGGACTCACTCCTCAACCTAGGTCTATTAAGGTTCTCATATAATACTCACCCCTCAACCTTATCATAGCCATGGATCTATTGGGGCATCACATAAAACCTCCTTTCACCCTATCTTAAGCTATGCAAATCCACACAAGGACCGTCACATCAAATAGATAGCACAAACTAGGTGCTTTTCACAATCTGCCAACATTTTAGCTCATGGTCACAATGCAATGGTATAATACATAAATTAGTTTATTAATGAAAGATCAGACATGAATAACATCCACAATGACATATAAACAGTCCAACATATCCTTGGCCAAGACTTCCAATCATCACAATAAGCATAGTACCAAGCTATCATTTGCGTATACTCACGATCACCATTAGATGCCATTACCTTTATAATTTCTCAATTCAAGTTAAATACATTCATAGCATAATTAACAAGTCAAATACATTTCCATAATACATTAACTTCGTAGCATAAGCTAATATACCAAACCTACTCAATACATGATACTCCAATGCTCATCTAATACCACAAACATCACCTAACATGAAACTTACTTATATCAATTATAAAGACACTACACATAGCAGGGAACATATGAACATAGAAGGTTGCACTGAGAAGGGTGGTTGGCAGGGTGCACGTGGCCTGGTCGATCCACTCTCAAAGGTGAAGTTGGGGCAATCGAAAATCTCCAATTCCACATACTCCAATATGTCAAAAGTGTAGTGAAACTCAGATAAAAACTCGTGTTATTATTGGTGGGCAGGTGGACTCGGCAAGTGTGCCGGTCCATCGAGGGTCAAGGGTCAGGTGTGCCAAGTTTCTGGGTTGGTCGGTCGACCGGTCCACGGGGTTGGGTGCGAAAACAGAATACAGGGTTTCTGTTTATAGGTTGGTCTGTTGAACGATGGGTCTATCGATAATGCTCGAATTTTCAAATTTAAGGGGTTTTCAGTACAAAGGCCAGTCACACAAAGAGGAAAAGATGAGGTTGAGTTGAGTGTAGAGTCCCGAAATCTGGATCACAATGGATGGTGTGCAATCACAAATCCCAAGGGATGGACCCCGGTCTCCAATCCCTAGGAGGCCGCTAAGACACTAATTCTCTTACACAGCAGGTGCAGTGGAGTTGGCTCATGTAGTTCAAAATCTATAGCGAAAGACTTCAATCATAAAAGTCCGAGTAAAGAAAAACTTTCATTTCATTAATTAATCAATAACAAGAGTGAGAATTGTAATAACCCAATTCGTTATAGGGACTAAAGTATAATTAGTTAAAAAATATGGACTAATTTGAAGCTTTTAGTAATAGTTATTTTGTTGACTTTGACTCATTGTGATTGGTGGGTGTACAATAAATAACTAAAGTGCATCACACACACATCATAATCTTATAAGTTGATCAATGGCTAGGATTTCGTAGGGAACAAATGAATTAGATTAAAGGTTATGATTAAAAGACAAGGAATCTAATCTAATTAGGATTAAAAGACAATAAATCTAATCTAATTAGGAAAAGTGGATAATGTAATGTTTGAGATTCACTACAACTAGGAATCTCCAACTTAAGGTGAGGATTAAACCAATGAAAATTTAAGGGTTGGGAGTAGAGACAAGATCTTACGTTAAGAACACATTTAGACTAAGTAGGATACTCATTAAAATCTATAAAAAAAAACACTGATATGGTCGTTCAGATCATAATCTAAGATTAAGAGTTGAATTGCTGGAGCTAGGAGCTAAGGAAGAACAAAGTTCAGAAATTGAACTAATGTGAAGAAGAAGAAGATCCAACGAGTAACAGCAAGGTAAGTAATGCGATCAATTATGCTTTATTTTTTGTTTGAATCTAGGTGAAATGTCAAATTCAATTATTCATTGAATATGACATAGCACACTAATTCGAATTGAAGAACATGATAATTAAACTTAAACATAAACCTTTTTAACATCATCATCCTAGCAAAGGTAAGTTAATTGTTTGTTTGATATTTTTGATTGGTTTTGATCGAAATTTGAATTTAATATGAGTGTTAGTACAAAGTTTGGATTCGAAAGAACTAAAAATACAAATTTATCGAGCTTGCAGGTTTCTGGGCAAATCGGTAGACTACCAGTGTGCCGATTAGTCTACCGGTTCACCCAGAGGGAATTTCGACAGCCTACCGGCGAAACGGTGTACCGGTTAGACTGCCAGATCACTCTCTCGAAATAATGAGCCCCTGTTTAGCCTACCGGTGGCCAACCGGTATACTGGTTAGCCTACCAAGACCCTAAGTGACCCTGTGTGATCAAAAGTAAGCCCCTGTTTAGACTGCCAGTGGCCAACCGGTGTACCGGTTAGCCTACTGGTGAGTCTTAGTCCTGTCTGGTTAGCCTGCCGGATAGAACCGGTGTGCTGGTTAGGCTGCCGGAACTGTCTGGCAGCCACTTAAGATTTGTTTGATGATTATTAATTGATTAATTGATTTCAAAATTGATTTTAAAGTAATTATGTGATGTTAGTGATGTGCTTATGATATGAATTGAGGGTTTACATACTTGATTGAGAATTTCATATGTTTTATCATAATGGATCATGCATTGATGTTATTTGGATATCATGAGACATATACTATGAATTTGATAATTATATTGATCATTTAGACTCATTGCACCATTGTACACTTATTGTATACTTAGTTAATAAGCACTTACACTACACTTGTACATCATAAGCCTGATTGCAGTATTGATCATAATCTGGTCATGTGCTTGACTATACCATCATATCTTCACATAGGTTGAAGTTTATGATTTAACCGAGAGTTTTTGTGATCTAAATATCATAATATAGTGAGGAAGTCCCGGATGGACTGGTTTATATAGGTTGAGGGATTTGCTATCCCAACATACTACATTATTTTCATTTCGATAGTGTATTATACGTAACGGATGCCGAATGAAATTCTGTTGGCATTCAGGTAATGTATGACTCACTGAGGTTTTGTTCATATTTTTGACGCCTTGGTTATATTCTCGTGACCGAAAATAAGTGGGAAAATTGTGCCCTCTAGGTCGAAGCCCCTTAAAACTATACTGCACACATGGAATATCTTACTTGAGGGTGACCAT
>JAUPMG010069803.1:0-13217 GCA_031762675.1 Pachysandra terminalis
CACTTACTAAAATTTTAAATTACCCCTATATTTTAATTAATTACAAATAAATCCCTAAAAAGGTTCAGGTTATTACAGAGATACACGCTGCTGATTAGGACACTCCATCGTCTTGAAGATCTGCTCGATGTCAAGGAGCCAATCCTCTGCCAAATGAGGCTCACCCCGTCCAACATAGGTCGGTGGGGTTAACTTCTTAAACTTCTCTAGCCAACCAACTGCCGAGCTTTGAGCTCTTCTCTCATCTATAACTGCCTGACGCTGCATCTGGTCACCCTGAAAGGCAGCCAAATCCCTAAGGATCTGAAAAACACTTGCCAACTGTTGGTCCGTATCAGCCCCATCTCTAGTGGTTGAGCTCTCCCCCATGCTAGCATTGCTTCTCCTTCCTGCCATCTACACACCCAAACAACCATTTAGGTCTCAACAAGCTATACCTCCTAGTTAGTACACAACACTCACATAATCACAGCAACAAGCAAAAATCAATCATCACACAAGTCCTATAGTCTTTCTATGTTTCTTCACCTAACTTCGGTTTCTATGTGATACCTAATGTCACTAGTCTCTAACAACCTTACTCTGAAAAAACATTATGCTCTGACACCAATCTGTCATGCCCCAGATCCCGTGGCACGTTTCCCAATGAGGGATTGTACGAATCTCGAGGTGTGACCTTCGAGATCCACAACTAGACCGCGAATTGCACAGATCTCGAGAACTTTGGGATCCACAAGCCAGGCTCTTCTGACTTTTTTATATGAATAACCATTGGCCCCCAAATTTTCCTTTCCTGGGTCACACAAACAATTTTGAACTTAAGTATCCTTCCTTTCTATGCCATTGTCTATACCATGCAAAATCACTATCAACCCCCAAGGCATCATCTGGGTCACAAAGACAATTGGGTTTTCAGGTATTCTATGTGTGCACAGCAGTTCTTAGGACTTGCAATCGATGGAGTACTATCCCGAACCTATTTTTGATTATGGAAAACCTCCCAAGGATGTAACCGACATCCTCCATGATAAGCACAATAAATAGCTTTCCATTGGTATATTGGGCTTTCTTACCTTTAACCTTCTAAATAAGATTTTTAATATTGACATGCATCATAATCATGGTTACATAGTAGTTCGAGCATTATCATAACAGTTCTTGTAGACCATCAAGTCATAATCCATTCAAAACAATTAATAAACATATAAACACAGTTTAGAAAAATCATGCCAACTTCCAGATTAGTAAATACCATTATAATAAACATCGTAAAAATACTAATAGAAATATTTAAAACTAAATTATAGGTTCAGCAGGGTCTTCAGTAGGGTTTTCAACATGTCGAAGTCCTTTGGCAAGCCCACCTCGGTGTGTCGAATGTCCTTTGGCAAGCCCACCTCGGTGTGCTGAAGTGGTTCAGTTGCTCTGCAAGAGAATAAGTGATTTTTTGGCAGGCTCCTTTAGTGGACTGAAGGGTTTGCTGAAGTGCCCAAATTTGCAGATATTGAGTATTTCATCCTCATATCCAATTTTGATAATTTATAAAAAATTAAAAACAATAAATTGATAATTAATACAACACATAAATACCACTTTTTCATTAAATCATTAGCAATATATGCTATAATCTTTAGAAATCACATATCCCACTTTAGGTCAACCTTCACATTAAAATAAAGCCTAGGTCAACTATAAAAACAGCCCTAGAACACATTATTCATTGTATATTGACTTGTTTCAATGGAGCTTGGAGTACCCTTACTAGATAAGGGACACTCCATGGTCCTTGGCCATTTGGATACGAGTCTGGACAACTAAAGATTGCCCATGGATGGTCGATACAATTCGTGGATGGACCTTGGGAAAAATGGCCTTAGAAATAATGACATTAGGCATTCTCAAGCGCACCGGTAGACTGACCTAGTTGTCCGGTCGATCGAATAGGGTCACTGGTCGGTCTCAATCGCAGACAATTACTGGTCTATGCGATTTACACATGCCCGGTCGACCGGCCAAGTGTTCCGGTCGACCGACAGGAGCTTCTGGTCGAATCTCGATCGATCGGTCAAGCTCATCGATCGCTCAAAACCCAGATGCAGTTTTGTAAGCCCTGAGCGCTATGGGTCGACCGACAGAAATGTCCGATTGACCGGTGAATCGAAGTGTCGATCGGTAGATCTTTCCATTTGACCAGTTAATTTGAATTTCAAATTAATTTTAAGTCGGGGGAGCCACCAGTCGACTGGTACGTTGAACTGATCGACCAGCGAACACATAAATTCCAACTCTATAAATAGCGTTTGGAAGTCTTTTTGCTCAAGAGACCCGCACAAAAATTCTCCCAAAGCCCTAGTTTAGATCTGAGAACTTTTTTCTCTTCTTTAGGCTAGAGAATTCCTTTCCTTCCATCTTCTTCACATTTATATGGAATTGACATCTTATGCCAACTAATTTGAAGAAGGATTGAGATCTAAGCCCTTACCCTTTGGTGTGATGCATATATTAGAACATCTCACACACACACATCTAGGGTTTCAATGCCCTCATCTCCGTCAAGCATCAAGGACGACATCTAAGGTGGAAAGGAGTGAGGATCATGACCGAGAAATGGAGATTCAAGCTCACATTGGAAGAACTTGGATTTGGTAAAATCTCATGCCTTTTACTATTTTTGATATAGGTTAAAAACTATAACGGCTTAAGGTTGCCATGACAACCTTGTAGTGGTTAAAGGTTAGCTGTGATACCTCGTGGTGGTTGGAGATTAGATGGGAAACCTCTTAGTGTTTTGAGGTGAGCCATTGAAACCTCGTGTAAGGCTTAAAGAATGCCTATAAATTCTTCATACTGTTTGGGGGTTAGCCGTAGTGAACAAAACCTTCCATAGTGAAATCCTTGAGACCTGTGGGTGGTATCTCAAGGGAGTGGAGTAGACCAGGGTACCAAACCACTATAAATCACATGTGTTCGAATGGTTTGCTATATATTTTTATGCAACGCAATCATTATATGCGAGCTATTGTTTTCAATTTCTACGTAATTGTTAAAACACGTAGCATAATCTACTAGGTTTTAAATTGGGCACAAAAATTCCACATACCTGCATAAAACCTATTCACCCCCATCTATGTAATTATAACGTGCACTATCAATTGCTATCAAAGCTTCGTGCTCAGATATAAGGTTTAACAACCTTGAGTTAATCCATAGTAATGTCCCAATTTGAGGGACAATCCGTCACTATTCCATCGTTCTTTGATGGGTCAAATTACGCCCATTGGAAAGCGAAAATGTAAGCATTTTCGCGGTCTATTGACAACACGGTTCTACTTGCGATAAGTAGGCCATGAACGCTTCCCACTCAAGAGGTTGATGTGAGTGGAATAAAGAGTCAAGTAGCTCTTGACTGTGATAAATGGTACAATGCTGATAAAAAGATGAGTTCGGTTGACGCTAAAGCTCTCAATGAGATCACATGTGCAATCTCTTCCAATGAATATCAAAGAATTTGCATGTGCTTGAAGGCTAAGCAAGCACGGGACATCCTAGAGATGATCCATGAGGGAACTACCATAGTCAAGAGATCTAAACTTCAACTTCTCATCACCCGGTTTGAAAACATAAAAATGGATGATGGTGAAAAGTTCACGGACTTTTATACCAAGCTCAATGACATAGTTATGCCCATGTGAGAATTAGGTGAACCAGTTTCGGATTCTAAGATTTGTAGAAAAATCCTAAGATCTCTTCTGGAAAGGTTCATGGCGAAGTTTACCTCCATTGAATGTAGGGATATCAACCTCCTAAAAGTCGAAGAACTTATAGGATCCCTTCAAACCTTCGAGCTGCACTTTGAGACCCCATCTAAGGGGAAGTCGATTGCCATAGCTTCTTCAAGCTCACAAGAAAAAGAAAACTTTTGAACATGTGAGCCTGGAAGAAGAGGACCTAACCTCATTGGCTAAAACATTTCTAGGGCACGACTCTAAAAGAAGAGAGGGTGCCCTAAATCTAATTCAAGGGAAGTGTCAAAAGAAACCCAGTGCTGTACCTGTGAAGGGTATGGGCACATAGCTACTAGTTGCCCATCTAAAAGTAAATCTAATAGTAGGGAAATGGCTACTAATACTTGGGAGGTGTCATCCGAATCCGGGTCGAAAAAGGCTAACTCGGATAACGATGATGACTTAGCCATTTTGATGGCTAGGACTCCCAGGTCTCCTCTAGAGGATTCTATCCCTATCATAAGATCTATACAAGAGAAACCTTATGAGGAGACCACAAATGAGTTGTTTGGTGATATTGTTCAACAAGGTAACTTAGAGTTAGAAAATTCCATATCTGAAAGCTCAAAGTTGATCGCCGAGTTTAGAAAAATCTACTGTCTATGGATGATATGGGTCTTGACTTTCATAGTCAGATTCATGACACACCTGACTCTCTCTCCTTGGTTGAGATGGATGAATCTTCATCGCGTAGTCCTATCTCTAACACACCTACAACTGATTCTCACACTTTTGGTGACTCAGAGCACTTACACCTTGTGTGTAGTCTTACTCATGCTCGGATGAGCACTACCCTTAGGGACAAAGGGAAAAGTGTAATAACCACTCTCTTAGAAACACCTCCTTCACCCAATGTATATAAATCTATTAGTAAGGGTAACTCTAAGAAGAAGATGACTAGGAGAAAGAATTCTCCTAGTGGGACTACATCCCTGGCCCATGTATGGACCAAAAAAAATAGACAACATAGCATATTTGTTCATACAAGGAAAAATAAGACTAACCCATCTAGTTCGAACCTAGATAGTGGGACCTCCATGCATATGACTAGAGATAGATCTTCCCTCATCACCTTTGAACACCTCAAGGGAGAATTTGCATCTTATAGGGATGGTAGTCGATCATAAATCACTGGTAGGGGATCATTTAATTTTTGTAATATGCCTACCATTTATGATGTCCTCCACGTAGAAGGTTTGAAATATAATCTTCTAAGTGTGTTAGAGCTTTGTGATAATGGACATACACCTTTAAGCGTGGTAGCAGTAAGATCGCTGACAAATCTGGAAAGATTGTCATGAAGGGTCTTAGATCTACAGACCATTGCTATGGTAAAAGAAGGGACTTCCACCTCTCCTTTCACCTGCCTCATGACTTCTACTCATAAAGGGGATGACATTCAAGAAACATTCATTACCCCCTCAAGAAAAGTAATTGAGTGTAACTACTGTGGAAGGGAAGGACATCATGCTATTGATTGCATGATGAAATTCTGCGGTCCTGCTGTCTCCCATAAATTATATAGGTGGGGAAAAAGACATTGAATATGATTGACCCTCTGGAGTGCACAGTTCCATTTGATAAGGATAAGTCTCCCTCTATCTTTCAGGATCCCATCTCTACTACCATTGACCTTATGCGTTCAAAGGAATTGTTCTCCCTGATTCTTCAGATGAATGGGGATTTCAAACTAAAGAAGGCAGTAGAGGGAAGCAATTCTATAAAGAGATCTAGACCTTCTTCAAATCCCACCTCGTTGGTCAACAAGGAGTGATATCCTTGGCGAGTATCACATACAAAAGCATCAACTTGATTGACCTATCTTTTACGCCCAAGTATGTGATACGTGGACTATCTATGCACATGGTAAAATCATTTCCTTCTAATGTGTACATACTTGGTTTTTTTTGCATGATTTGTGCATTGTAAATAGTCTTGCTTTTAATTTGCACACCTCATGGGTGGATGGAAATGCTCTCTAAACTTTAGAAATTTCTTCGTGACTTTTCTGAACATTTTTTCTTGGTTTTAAGTACCTGGTCAACTGACCGCAACTGGGAATTACTTTCATGCATGGGGCTTAGGCATTAAAAACCTTTGCTAACTATATTTGTTTCTTAGTTTTCTTTTTCCCCACCTTAGGGCTCTTCGTTTTCTCCTTAGGGTACTTCTTGATTTCTTCCTAAAAGCATTGCTCAAGGATCAATCAAGTATATTTTGTAATTATTTTCTCTTTTCTTCATGATTTAGCTTAGATTTGTAAATTTATATTGCTACTACTGATTTTCTTTGTTTGATTTGTTTTTCTTCCCATTTCGTGTTCCTTTGGAATCCTCTTGATTTCTCTAGGATTCCTAGGTCTCCTTGTGTTAGTTTAGACTCTTCTTCTCTAGATTTTATAGTTTAATTTATCTTTTGTCCTTGCCTCCAACATTATGCCGATTGAATCTCGGGAAAAGAAACCTCCCCGGGGAAAGGCTTCCTCTTTCGCCTCTCATAGCACATTGAGATCTTGTCTGGATCACATTCCGTCTTTCACGTCCACTAGGACTATGTCTTCAAAATTAAGAAACAAAGATGTTTGTGTTGCTTGGACCGTTGTCCTCAACCATTTAACAGAATCTAGTATCATTGAAATTCTTGCGAACATAGGTTGGTCCAACATCGTGTATTGGGGTGTTCCAGCAATTCCCTATATTGTAAAGGTAGTCTTGGGTAATATCTCTTCATATGATATTTTTACCCTTCAATTTGAGTTTTTCTGGAAAGGGAGGATGTCGAAAGTGTCACCTGAGCTTATCTCGTCTATGATTAGGGCGGCACTCTCTTCCACTCCTGAGGCCTTAGTGTATTTTGACTCTTCTCGACTAGGAGATGTAGTCAGGCATATTTCTGGTGTTGGTGTACATCTTAAGAAAGATCAGTCCCTCAAGGTCTCTTACCTTCAACTTTCATATAGGATCTTGCATCATTTCTTTACATCTAATGTATATCCGAGAATAGGGAACAAGTCAGAACTATCCACATCTATAATCCAATTTTTGTACTTGGTGGTGCCTGGTGTTCATCTTTGTCTTCCTTCACTCATATGTCATACGATTATTCAATACTTTAATACTCCTCACGATGTTTGCCCCTTTGGTCACCTTCTTACTGAGTTGGGTTCAGCTGCTGGCATAGTGCCATCTCCTAGCGATACTCCGACTAGCTTATTGGCCTTCTCCAAGTCAAATCTGTCTAAGATGGGTCCTAGAGACTTTTCTTCAGAGCAGGAGCCCACTACTGAGGAGTGGTTGGAGTTGAAGGATGTGAAGAGCCAGAGCATGATATTCCAGGTCCCTCCCAGCAACCAGTGTGTCACGCCCTAAATCACGTGGTACGAATCCTTATGGGGTAGCACGGAGCATAGGGCATGACCTTCGGGTTCCCCACCGTGGAACATGGAGCACCGCAATTATAAAAGTAATAAATACGATTCTTATTGAAACAATAAGAGTGCGGAAACA
The DNA here is from genome assembly GCA_031762675.1 of Pachysandra terminalis. Taxonomy (NCBI): domain Eukaryota; kingdom Viridiplantae; phylum Streptophyta; class Magnoliopsida; order Buxales; family Buxaceae; genus Pachysandra; species Pachysandra terminalis. Next base: position 7,292 of record JAUPMG010069803.1, read on the forward strand.
ACATATAGATAACTAAATCAAATCAAAGGCTTCAGAAGAGCCAAAATCCCAACAAAATAAAGTAAACCAAAAATAGAACGAATCCTATTACATCAATCCTAATTTTGTTTCGAAATAGAAATAAATGAAGTGCGTCACTTTCCCAAGTCCACCCATCATGATACCTTAACCTGCAACATAAAATGTTATGTGAGCTTTGAATGCCTAATAAGAATCGATTCTATCATCCATCATCATGGAATACTGTTAGTCTGAATTCAAACACAGCAATAACATGGTAGTTAAGAAAGGACTGATATAATCGCACACCATTACATCGTAGCACAATTCCTAGCATGATATCCATATTAGTATTAGAATTTTAAGAACAACAAGTAATCGTTAATACAATACACACCCAATGCATGCTAACGAATGCAATCCCCGGTGATTAGCCGATTTTACCAAGTAAGTTTAACCCGATATTCCATGTTCACAACTATGAAATTTCATTCACACTTCCCACATGTACATCGTGTATTTGTAGGATTTTAACCCTACTGGGCTCAATTCCCGTAGCTATTTCTTGCATTTAGGGGTATGACCCCAGGGAGGTCTTCACAAAGACGATTACCCACTTGCATTTAGGGATTCAAACCCAGGGTGGCCTTTACAAAGACGATTACCCACAACACCGAATCTAAACCCTATCCGTCACTGCCCGGTTAACTAAACGAGAAATTCTACATAACAGTAGGATTTCGAGTGATAACATCCTTCGGAAGCTATCCGTGCGCCCATACACATGAGTAATCTGTCGGATGCCATCATGGGTATCCTTTCCATCAATCAGTAGGATTTCCAGTGATAATATCCATCAGAAGCTGTCTGTGCGCCAATACACATGAATAATCCACCGGATGCCATCACGGGTATCCTATTCACAAGTATAAGTGCATTATAGATCACATGATTGTAAGACAGATTAAATCAAACAACATTTACACTGCATGTTACAATCACCAAACACATGAAGTCACAACCCCAAGTCATATGGTACAAATCCCAAACCAAAAATGCATTAAAAACCTCTCTGGGATTTCATTAGTAGGCTCACCAGTGTACCGGTGCCTACCAGTGGGTCAAAACTAGGCCAATTTGGGTCCCTGTCGGCAGGTTCATTGGTGCACCGATGCTTGTCGGTGGACCATGTCTCTATGCATTTTACTCCCTGTCGGCAGCTCTAGCGGTGTACCGGTGTCTGCCGACGGGCTGCGATCTGGATAGTTTTTCAGGGTTCCGAAACTTCTCTTTTGATTACCAAATCCAATCCCCAAGCGTATCTAATGATCAATATGTATCTTAACAATGAGATTACACTGTGTGAATCATTCCAAACATCAATTTTTGTAAGAACGAGGATCATTATGTATTTAAACAGTACTTCGATGGAAATCTAAAATCATGCATTCACGCAATCAACACGGAAAATAAATATGATAGCCCAAGAGAACTATACAGAAAATGAGACTTACAGTGATTACTATGTGGAAATTTGGTAGGTCTAATCTTCTTCTCTTCTTCCTTTCCTCTTGTTCTTCTCTAAGCAAGGTAACATCTAGGATTTCTTCTCTAACCATTTCAACTCTCTCTCGCCTTGTTCTCCCCCTTTACTCACCCAAGTCTCCCTTAAAATAAATCAATAAGTATGGAAGGTTAAGGGAGAAGATATGGCAACATCCTAAGTTCTCTCCCACCTTCCATCCCACAAACACCACGTTTCTAATTAGAAACACATTACATTAATTATGGATGGTTCCTCCATAGTTCTTCTATTACCCAATAACCCCAACAAAATACATATGGTTAGAAAACTAACCAATGCTCTAATTAACTCATAATCCAACACTAATAAATTCAAGAAAATTGTAATTGCTTCTTATAAAACTCATTTTTAATTATTTCATTTTAATTAATCTCAATTTAATCATTACATTAAATTCTCTAGATCCAGATCTTTACAGTCTTCCCCCTTTAGGAAATTTCGTCCCTGAAATTAATCACACTTGATTTCTAAAACACCCGATCTTACAGTTAATTATGCTTGGTTATGATATTCTAAATTTTATATGTTTAGAGTACACAACACAAACAATCAGATCATATTAACTCGTGCAAAAAAATGTAAATCAAAAATCAAACAGGTGTGTGTATTACATACCTTCAATCAGCTCATTAGCTACTCCACCGTCATAGTTATTGGTTTTCTCAATCAATACATTGACTCTCCCATGTTGGGCTAGTCGTGTCACTGCTACTACACACTCTCCATCTTTCCATAGCAGTTAAGGAAAAAACCTTCGGACGTGTCCCATTTTCCGCAGTTGTAACACTTAGGTGGCGGGCGTTGCTGAGGTGGTGCCACAGGACGAGCAGTAGTGTCAACTGGAACTGACCTCTCCATAGTCCTCTGCCTCCTCTCAGAGGTCTTCTCTCCATCTCGCTCTCTCAATCTATGATTCTTTTTCCTATCTCGGTTACTCTTCTTTTCGTCTTGCTCTTGGCGATATCGGTCATTATCTCTCTCCACCATCATCGCACATTCTAAGACATCTGAGTATGTCCAAAACTGTCACGCTCCAAAACAAGTAGCACAAATCCCTATGCGAGTGGCATGGATCTCGAGGTGTGTCCTTCGGGTTTCATTGCTGGAACGCGAATTGCCATATCAAATCACAAATAATAAAAGTAAATGCATCACTTTCATTTAAATTATTGAGAGTGCGAAAGTCAAAGAAATAAATGAAATTATATAACCTCTTGTGACTTCAGAAGAGTCACAAGTACAAGTATACAATTACAACAATGGAAACCAAACACTATAAACACAATATACCACAAATAGACTCCAACTCTATCCACCAGGAAGTAGGTGCTGCCTCTAAGCGAATCAGCATCAAATCCCTAACGGTTCCCATTCCACCTCAACCTGCAACATAATAAGTCGCGTGAGCTTGGAATGCCCAGTAAGACCATATTTGTTGTCCATCCTTATAAGATATCGTTAAGCAATGATACTCCAATCAAATTGAATTCAATAATACAAGGTAAACAAAATCTAACAATAATGAGTTACAGGATGATGAATGATATGCATTATGATATATCATGTAGATGCTCAAACAAGGAATTCAGGTATGATATGATGTATGATGAACTAAGCTCATGTAATTAGTTAACTAGGAATCAAATGATAGTCATCAAGGGAAACTATCCACGTGCCCATACACGTGGATAATCCGATTAGATGCCATCATGAGTTTCCCAGGTGTTTCAATACTATATAATCAATTTACAATTCCATTTATCAAGTTTAGACTATGCCAATGTCAATATAGTGAAGTCCAAGGGTGAGTCATGGTTACCAAATATCATGGAACCTCAAGTTGATGACTCTGATCAAGCTTGAGTCCTTAAACCAAATACCAATGCAAACAATACAAACCCAAATCACTCCCTAACCACTAATTCCAATTACTAGGCACATATGAGTGCAATGTAGATAAGGCCAATTCAATAGTCTAATCAATTGTGTGGGGCATTGCATGAGGCTCAAACATTTTTTTATCACAGGTAGGATAGAGCCATCCTTCCACCTTTGACTCACTGAGACTAAGTCTCAAACCCATGGTGTACCCCACCCAACTAACACAAGGTGGTATTCAAGGTCATTAATACGGTTAGGTTAAGGTCTATTTGGTCATACATTGACCCTAATTATGATTTCACACCAAGGTGGGACAAATTCCCAACAAAACAAATCAAAAACCAAACTCAAGGCTCACTTCTATAGGTCTTGCCTCCATCGGTGGCCTCACTGATGTATTGGTGGATACTGATGGGGTTTTTTTTGTAGTAACCCGTGTCTTTAAATTATAATTAATATAATTTAATTATAATTACCAATAAATCCTTGTGAAAGATTAAATAGAATTGTGTATTTAACTAATTGAAATAAGTAGGATTTGTAATTACAAATAATTATGGGATCCATTGTGTAATATTAGAAACTATGGGGTAACTTAAGTTATTTTAAAACCTTATGGAAACTAGGGTTTGTGTTGGACGTTTGAAGCTAAGGGGATGGAGGTACCATTTGACTTGGTCATTAAGGGTGTAAGAGACTTTTACTATGTGATTTGCATTAGAGAGAGGGATTCTGTAATCTCCCACTAACTCACGTCACATTAAGGGAGGAGAGAGAATTTGTCTCTACACGTTTGAAGAAGAGAGAGAGAAAAGAGAGAAAGGGGTTTTGATGTAGAGAAAAGAGAGAAGAAAAAGAAGAAGGAAGAAGAAGATCGGTGATCCTTGTTGCTGGAATTTGACCTTGAACAAATATAAGTAAACGAGGTAGGGATTCCTGCGTTTCAATGGTAACTTCCTTTATGAATGACTTCAATGCTATACATATAGGAAGGGTTGTATGATTTGCATATTTAGCATGTCAGATCTAAATCTAGAGAAAATGGTAGGAATGATGCTATGATGTTGTTTCATATGATCCAGGGTGTTGCTGTGTTTACTATGCTACTTTTTATTTTTAAGATCCATGTTCATATTTTTAGATCTATAGTTGATTATCTGTTAACTACCTGTTTAGATCTGCGAGAATGAACTAGTTTTATGTGGTTGTTGTTTGGGATTTATTTGAAGCCTTTAGAGACTAATTTGTGATGATTAACGCATTAGAAATTACTAGGTTTGAGTATAGGCGCGAAGCTCTAGAAGAAACCAAGAAAATGACTGAATTTGTACGTTCGGTAGCAGTCTGAACAGCTACCGAGCAGGTACTGAAAATGCCCAAAACAGTGTGTTCTTTGGACATGCTACTGAGCTTTGGTAGCAGTGCTACCGAGCTTCTTGGTATGATATTCAGTAGCTACCAATTTGCTACCGAAATCACTAAAAACTGTGTGCTCTCTGGACCAGCTACCGAGCCTCGACAAATGAGCTATTGAGCCCCTTAGTAAGAGACTCGACAGCTATTGAGCAGCTATAGAGGTCCAATGAACCTCAAATTTTATGAGGGTGATCCTCATTGAGTTGTGCACATGCCTGTATGGATGGTTTGTATGCAAAAGTTCTAGAATTGGACGAATCATAAAAAGTGTAGGAGAAGGTCCAAAACTCAAGATTATCGGATTGATTGGAATGGTATACGAGGTGTTATCAACTCAAAGGTTTTGGATATGGTCTTAGGACTACAATATAAGATTAGTATGGTTAGAATTGGTCATGTAAGACTAGATTGGGTGATCAGTGCTTTTAGCATCCAATGTTGACCTAGGTTTGACTTGGGTTGACTTCTGTATAACTTATGTTTAAATTCGATGATGTTGACTTGAATGACTGATTGAGGGTACTGTGAGTATCCAAGATTGTGTATGATGTTTGTGTTGATTGACATGAAATTATGTTGTGGATACGTGAGCTTCCACCATGGGTGAAAGTCCCTAAAGGTAATGCATGGTAAGGGTGTATTCCACTGTGGGTGAAAGTCCCTAAAGGAAAGATTTGGTATGGGTGTATTCCACCGTGGGTGAGAATCCCTAAAGGAAGGTTTGGTTACAGGTATGCTTCCACCGTGGGTGCAAGTCCCAAAATGAAATGCGAGTATATTGGTGTATTCCACCGTGTGTGCAAGTCTCTTAAGGAATAGGAATGATGGCTTTCCTCCGTGGGGCAAGTCCCTAAAAGAAAGAGTTACTGATATAGGTGTGTTTCCACTATGGGTGCAAGTCCTTAAAGGAATGGACAGGTGGCTTCCTCCATGGGTGAAAGTCCCTAAAAGTATGGCGTGTTACTGTTGTATTCCACTGTGAGTGAAAGTCTCTTAAGGAATAGGAATGGTGTTTCTACCATGGGTGCAAGTCCCTAAAAGGAT
>JAUPMG010069824.1:0-13216 GCA_031762675.1 Pachysandra terminalis
CTTGAATAACACATGAGTACCCTTTTTTAAGGGTACCCTTTCTAATAACACATGGGTACCATTGAGGTACCCACGTGGCAGCAATCCAACGATGCTGTATAGATTGCTGTAACCCTTAAACTGTAGAGGATGCGAAGCCCCTACTACAGGCGGACCACTCGTTTTCAAAACGTTTTAACTTCTTTTGTTGCGCTTCAAAAACCAAAAATATAACTCAAAACGAGTTTCCCTTAATTCTTTGAAGGCTTCCGGAACGAGGGGTTGGAGTTGTCAAGTACACCGTCTTCAACTCAGCATCTGCAACTCTCTTCGACAACGGTCTAGCAAATTTAAAATACACACGATAATCTTCTCTTCCCTCTTCACCAAAAGCTTATATTCTTCTTATTCTTCTTCTTGCTCTTCTCGTCAAAACCTCCCCAAGTCCCAATCTCTTCAAAACCTCCTGAAAAGCGGTTTCAGTCCAAGCCTTAAATCCTTGAACCAATTCCTTGTTTTTCTTTCCCAAAGCCATCGATTCAATTCGGTTCTTTACTTATTCTCTCAAATGATTTCAAGCAAAATCAGTGGCGATTCTCGTACTCACTCGATCTTGACATGGGCTCTCGTTAAAGAGAGGAGATTTGAGGAAGCTGAGCGTTTCGTGACTCTGATGGAGAAAGGTGGATTTTTTACGAAGAAAAGCATTTGGGACTTTCTAATTCAAGGCATCTGCAATTCCGGAAAAGACCCAGAAAAGGCTTTATCCATATTACGGGATTGCTTGAAAAATCGCGGTATTTTGCTCTCATCTTTTACTTTTTATTCATTAATTCATAGTTTTAGTTCTAAGGGAAAGATGAGTTGATGACAAGTGAGAAAGTTAGATACCCATTTCATAATTTTGTTTGTAGTTGCGTAATTACTGGATTTTGTGAGATTAGAAAACCAGAACTTGCATTAGAATTTTACGAGAATGCCAAAAAATCTGGAGCTTTTCGGCCAAATGTTGTAACTTATACGGCTCTTGTAAGCACGCTTTGCAAAACAGGTAGAGTTAAGGAAGTTTATGATTTGGTTTGTAGAATGGAGATGGAAGGAGTAGCTTTAGATACTGTTTTTTACAGTTGCTGGATATGTGGTTATTTTAGGGAAGGAATTTTAGAGGAAGTATTTCGGAAACATAGACTGATGGTGGAAAGTGGAACAAAGCCAGATATTGTTAGTTATACCAATCTCATTGATGGGTTTTCTAAAGAAGGTTATGTAGAAAAGGCAGTTGGGTTCTTAAATAAGATGAAAAAGGATGGATTGGAACCGAATTTGGTTACTTACACTGCGATCGTGCAGGGTTTTTGCAAGAGAGGGAATTTGGAGGAGGCGTTTAATGTGTTTAGGAAGGTTGAGGATATGGGGATTAAAGTGGATGAAGTTACGTATGCTATTCTGATTGACGGGTTGTGCAGGAGAGGAGGTTTTGATAAGGTCTTCTGTTTGCTTGAGGACATGGAGAAAAAGGGGATTAGTCCAAGCGTTATCATGTACAATACTGTGATTAGCGGCTTGTGCAAAGTTGGAAGGTTGTCTGAGGCTGAAGAGATTTCGAAGGGCATTATTGGGGATAATTTTACTTTCAGCACATTGTTACATGGGTACACTGAAGATAAGAATGTTTTGGGGATTTTAGAAACAAAGAGGAGACTAGAAGAAGCTGGGTTTTGTATGGATACTGTTATGTGTAATATACTTATTAGAGCACTATTTATGATTGGGGCGCTTGAAGATGCTTACACGACTTATAAGGGAATGCCAGAATGGGGTTTGGTTGCTGATTCCTTTACTTACTGTACAATGATTGATGGGTATTTTAAAGTTGGAAGAATCAATGAAGCACTTGATATATTTGATGAATATAGGAGGAATCCATTTTTTACTTCTGCATGTCATAATTGCATTATACGTGGTCTCTGTACAAATGGAATGGTAGATATGGCGATTGATGTGTTTATTGAAATCACTGAAAAATATTTGGCTCCTGATGAAATTACCCATATGATGCTGATTAAATCTATATTTGAAGGAGAAAGTGCAGAGGGTGTTCTGACGTTTCTTCACAGGATTGAAAATTTGCAGCCTGAGATGTATGGTTTCATATGCAATGATGCTATTTGTTTCCTATGTCAGAAGGGTTATTTTGATGCCGCATTCAATGTGTACATGGTTATTAGGAGGAAAGGAATGGTTGCAACGACAAATTCTTATTATTCAATCTTCAAAGGGCTTATTAGTGATGGAAAGGATTGGCTTTTTCTGGTATTATTAAATGTCTTTGTCAAAGATTATGGGGTAATTGAATCTGTGATGAATAAGATAGTAGTAAATTATTTGTGCAAGAGGGATGTTAGGGAAGCTCTTATGTTTCGTAATAAGTTGAGGGAGAAAAATTTGCATGTCAGTATTCCCGTTTCCATTCTAAAAGTGCTTGTTAAGGATGGTAGAGCCTTAGACGCACATAAATTTGTCATGCAAGGTGAGGGAAATCACACAGTTATGGATGTAGTTGCTTATTCAATCATGGTTGATGGACTCTGCAAGGGAGGGCATCTCAATAAAGCCTTGGATCTCTGTGCCTTTATGAAAAGAAAGGGGATCGTTCCTAACATTGTCACCTATAATTCGGTAATAAATGGGTTGTGTCAGCAAGGGTGTCTCATTGAAGCCTTTAGATTATTTGATTCGCTAAAGGATATTAATTTGATTGCTTCTGATGTAACATATGCTACTTTTATTGCTGCTCTCTCTAAAGAAGGGTTCCTTCTAGATGCCAAACAGTTGTTCGAGAAGATGGTTAGCGAGGGTCTCACTCCAAATACACGTGTTTACAACTCATTGATTGATGGTTATTACAAGTTCGGCCTAGTGGAGGAAGGCTTGAAGCTTCTTCTTGATTTGGAAAGAAGCTGTTTCAAGTCAGATGACTTTACAGTCAGTGCCTTGATTAATGGCTATTGCCGGAATGGCGACATGGAAATGGCCCTTGGGTTCTTCTTTGACTGCAAAAAGAAAGGTGTCCTCCCAGATTTCTTGGGTTTCGTTTATTTGATTAGAGGCCTTTTTTCTACGGGAAGGATGGAAGAGGCCCGGAGCATATTAAGAGAGATGCTTCAGACCCAATCTGTCACGGAGCTGATAAACAGAGTTGGTAGTGAGATTGAAACAGAATCATTTGCAAGCTTTATTGTCTCTCTATGTGAGCAAGGAAGTATACAAGAAGCCATTAGTATACTTAATGAAGTTGGATCTATGGCTTTTCCTATGGGGTGGAGGTCTAGTGATGATATACCAACAAGGATTAAAATGACATCTGAGAGGGAGACCTTTAGTATGACTGCAACCAAGTATTTGACCTCTTCCTGTACAACTGACATGGATTTGCGATTGTGCAAGGTGAAAAAAGCAGCTGTTGTGGTGAAAACATATGATAATATGGTGAAAAGTTTCCCCTATGAGTTTGATGCATATTATTCCCAAATTGCTTCACTCTGTTCAAAAGGAGAGTTACAGACAGCTAACAAAGTGGCCAAAGAAATGCTTTTAACTTTGGAAAAGGGTTACTGATCAAACTGCTGCATGACTATTGGTTTCTCTAAGCTAACCTATAACTTCCCCTCATTTGTTTCAGTGATGTAGTTTATGTATGGAAATTTAAATCCCACAAAATTTCATGGATATTCATTCAAGTTCTCAAGCTCCATAGAAGCTGCATGTCCTCAGGAACAGGAAGAAACCACCTGAAGAATTGCTAAATTCTGTCCATGCTTTTGAAAAGAAATTTCAGGTAGAGTTCCCAAATATCTCACTTCTGTACTCAGTTCAAAAAGGGAATCACTCGTTTACATATGCCTTTATTGTTGTTGTTGCTGCTGCTGTTTTTGTTTCAGTGATGTAGTTTGTGTATGGACAATCAAAGTCTTCAGAGAAGGTATATATTGTCATGAAAAACGTTCTGGAAAATCGCTAGAATCTGCCCATGTTTTTTTGAGAAGGAATTTTAGGTAGGCTTCTCAAATTTCTCATTTCTGTACTCAATGCTTTGTTTTGAAGGTGGGTGAAGGAAAAGATATTAGGAAATGGTTCTTGGAAAAAGAATGGGACCTTCTCATTTCGTTCTTTCTTTCTCTATCTGATCTAAGTTCGGGATGGTTTTGTTCCACCCAAGCAGATTTGGAAATCTTCAGTTCTCTTCTTAAGTTCCTTTCTTTATGTGGGCAGTCTCCATGGACAAGATCCTTACAATTGATTATTTGGGGAACAGGAATTGGCCCATTCCTAACCGGTATGTGATGAATAAAATGGCAGATTGGTGATCATGTTCTTGGCCATTGTGAGAAGGCTTCAAGCTGTTGGGTTTTGTTGAGGAAGTTTAAGATACATTGGGTTCGACTTAAGAGTTTTGATGCTTTGTTGTCGGTGTGGTGATGGAGGGAGGTGAGTAAGTGGGTGTTGCTTTTGAATGTGTCTGTCAACAATTGGATGACTCTATGGGGAAAAAGGAGTGCAATCTTCGTTCTTCGAGAGCGCGTGGCAGAAGCTGTTTTGAGGAGGGTACTTTCCATGATATTTAATTGGGCTTGTGTCGTACTTGAGTTTAAAGTTGTACTTTTTTTCAGATTTTGTAGATGGTAGTAAATTAGTAGTAAGATGTGGGTATGGAAGTTGATCGATGGATTTGTTTGCTGGGTCCATTGTATACCCTTCGTGTACATAAGCTACAGCCTCAATTTTTTTTTTTTTTTACATTTTTTTATACTCTCTCTCTCTCTCTCTCTCTCTCTCTATATATATATAAAAATATATATATATATATATATATATTACTTTTTCTGATAAAAGAAAAATGTATCATGAACTTGTATGATTTTTTATGTACAGTATGTACAGTCTATCAAATATGTCTAGCTAGACCAAAGCAACATATCAAAGTTACATAATAACCCCAAAGCGCAAACACTCTTTACACTTTGTTCATGGCTTTTTTGAGACTTTATTTATCTCTTTTTGGGTATTTGTTGCAACAGGTTCTTGAAGTTTTAAGTAATAATACATAGGTTCCCTTTCGTAGGGCTTACTGCTTGTTTACTCATCCAAGTGTTGGATGCATTTTACATCGTGGAGTTTGGATGGATTAGTTAGATTCCGAACTACTGGTAAGAACAGTTCCTGGTGAAATTCTTTTGCAAGTTTTGGTCAAAATTTGTGCATCTTTCATCAGTCTACATGGAATGCTTGATATTTTTCTGATTATTGGTTCTCAACTTCATGTCAGTGTTCCTCATGTTAGCTCCTAACTACATTCGGGTTATCCCCACTCTACGTGAGCCAGAATAAGCAGCTTTTTTACACTGTGTTGACGAGGAAACTGTTGACATAGAAGAATGTAGTAGGTGTAATAATTATTGTAACAAACAGGTCTCTTTGCCAGAGTTATAAGCAGAAAATTAACAATGTGAAATGACAGATTTTTTTGATTTGAGATTCCTTATCCCATTGGTCAAAGTCCCAGCTCCATAGAGCTGGAACTTCTGACTATGTTCAGAATTGATAATCTTAGATGGAGATCACGGACAAGACGCTAAGGAAAATGCTTGTAAAATATGTTTTATTGGAGCACTAACATGCATCTAGTTTTTTAGAGGCAGGAAAGGAACAAATAGATATTGAAGGAAAAAGCTTACTGTCCATGTCCTGTTTTCTGCTTTAAGTTTGACGGGTGCAACTTGTGGCAGGGTAAATGGATAATGTGTACATACCAATGTCGATACTTTCTTCAACATTGCTTACTTCAGATGGCCTCGTTTCTTTTAAAGATCTGGCCCCTTTCTCTTTGGTCTCCTTTTTCTTTGCGGCCACCTAATGGAAGGTAAGAATCAATCTGATCTTTTGATGTTCTTTTTTCTTCCTCCCTTTAATTTTTCATTTTATTCCTTTTTAGGAATTAATTTTTTACTTTTGCTGCAATTGTTTTTGTTTTGGTTACTTTAATTGATTGGAAGTGCATCTTGAATTCTGATTTTAATGGATTCCTAGACAGCATTATTGATATTAGGGATGAAAATCGAGAAGAGTTGAAATATATACTGGGAATTTTATTGGTATTCCTAGACTCTAGAGTGCTGATTTCATTGTTTTTATTTTGTTAATCATTCTTGAAGTGCTACCTTTATTATCTTTCTTCTGTTCATTCCGCATTTATGAGCGCTACAAATAGAGAAGAGCAGATCCGATTAGGGAGTTGATTAACAAAATAAACCAGATGTATTGTTGCCTATTTCAAAAAATTTCTTTGTTCTTATATTTCATTAACATTTGCTTGACCATAACCTGGAATAGCCAAGGCCATAAGTCTTTGTTTGTTAAAATCTATATGGGTTGTAGCATTGAATATTGTACATAATACAAAAGAAAAATCACTCTTTCTCTTTTGGCACAGTTTTTCCTTATTCTAGTAGTTACTTCTTTGTTCAAATGATGACTAGAGTTTCAATCTGAGAGAATTTTTGGAACATGTGAACTTTCACTGTCATTGAAGCATCAGTTTTTTTTTACTGCAGATGGTTTTTGTTTTTATTAGCAACTCTTGTGTGGAATTTCTGTTGTATGATGATCATCTTTATTAGTATTGAAGTTGTAAGGAGGGGTATTTTTGTACTTTTAAATTATTATAAAGTAAAGGGTAAAGAGGACGACCAAGTCTGGTCAAAACTCTCTCTTTTCTTTGTTTCTTCTTCTTTTCTCTGCCTTCATCTTCTCTTATTCATATGCAAATTTGAAAACATGGTATCAGAGAATTGATCCAACTATGATTGTTGTTTTTCAAGATTGGAGATCTGCTGTTTCTAGTATTCTACTGTTTTTAAGTGTTGATCGATGGCTGCTGTTCTTGGGTCTAGAAGATAAAAATTTCTGTTTTAGTGATCTGAGGAGATTCTACAAAATTGTTCTCTGTTATAAATGCTGGTATGTCTGTTGAGGTAAGCCCTTAAAGTGATACAATTGTAATGTGGCTGTGACTTATTCTGCATTCAAGTAGTTTGTCTAATGACTGGTGTGGCTAACTCTAAAGCCTCCATTAGCAATTCAGTTGATCTTATTGGGCTTTAAATAACCACCATAAAACTGAATGGAGTAAATTATCTTCTTTGGGTTCAATCTGTTAATTTTTTTTTCCTTAATGCTCAACGCAAATTAATATTTATTCTTGATAATTCACCAGGCAAATCAAATACTAGGTATGATGAGTGGCTCGAAGATAATTATTTATTTATGACTTGGCTGTGGAATAGTATGGGGCCCTCAATGAGTGCTAACATTATGTATCTTGAGATTGCTAAGGAAGTTTGGCATGCTTTCTGTGAATTGTATTCCATGAAAAAAAAAATGTTTCAAGGGCATATCGGTTGTTTGAGAATGTTTTCATTCATGTGTCAGCAGGGACAGAAATCCTTATGTGAGTTTTATGATGCACTTCGTGGTATGTGGTTAGAAGAACTAAATATTTATCAACCATTGTCAAAGTAAGCAACATGAAGAGATCCAAGTTGCTAAATTCCTCTATGAGTTAAATCCAGAATTTCAAGAAATAAGGGGACAAATTTTAGTAAGTGATGAATTTCATCCTTCAATAGTTTTTATTAACGCCTTCAGTGAGCTTTAGTTCATGCTTTCTCTTCTCTAAAGGAGAACTCTGCCTTAGTATCTAATACTGATAGGGGGTATTCCCCAAAGGGTCGTGGCTTGTCTCCTAGTAACCATGCTTGAGGTGTCTTTGAGCATATGTAGTATGACCTCTCTATTTTTTACTTTTTCTCTGTGTTATTCTTACTAATGGATCTACACGCTCCATTACTAGAAAAAGGAACAATTCATCCTACCTCTTCCTTATTTTTGTTCTCTGTATATATTAAACTTCCATTTAATTTTCTTCTTAAGAATAAGTTGACAAAACGTCTTAACTGTTGTGTGACTTTCTATCCCACCTCTTATGTTTTTTAGAACCTCAAGATGATGAGGATGGTTGGTGGAAGGCATAAATTAGATGGGCTTTACTATTTGGACTGTGATTGTAGAGCTGTTATTGCTGCACTATATTCAGGTGTCTTTGCATCTAAATGACATTCTTGTCTTGTTCATCCAAACTGAAGTTATATCCTTCTTTGAGGTTGTTGTCTGGTCTTGAATGTGAAACTTGTTAGGTAGGCAAGGATCATCCTATCTTTTCTTCTCGTGTCAACATTCGTATTTCGAGTCCTTTTCAACTAGTTTATTCTAATGTTTAGGGTTTTTCATACTTTGTAACTTTTGTCGATGATCATTCTAGAATGGCATGGCTATTCTTAATGAAAGATTATTTTCGACTTTTTCCTAGCTAAATTTAGAAAATCTATCAAAATTTTGGACATGGTTTCAAGGCTCGGACCGATCCGGTCCGGATCGGCCAAGATTGGTTCGATCCCAAGCCACGATACAACTATTGTATCAAGTGGCTTTGGATCGGACCGGTCCAATCGATATCGATCAGAACCGGCCGATTTGGACCGGTTCAGTGACTGGATCGGACCGATCCAAAATTTTTTTAATTTATAAAATGAGCGATCCAACAGGTATCAGCCTGAACCGATTTGATAACGACTGGTCTGGCTAATCCAATTTTTTTTTTTTTTTTTTTTTAATGATGATTCAACTTTTGGATTGGATCTGGATCGGCCGGTATCGCCGATCGGGATTGGCCGGGACCGGTTCGATCCAAGATCCAGAGACTTAAAACCCTGTGTACCACAATACGTCATAAGAGAAGCAAGAGAGTAGCCTAACTCTGGTCATGCTCTCATTACTTTTATAATAGCTATAATTATTGTATAGAAATTCCCCACAATATATATTTTATCACAAACTCCCTAACATATATATGTTATTATTAAATAGCCTCTAACACTATCGCTCAAGCTGGAGCATAAATTTTGTTCATGCCTAGCTTGTTACATTGAAATTGAATCTGACTCTTAGTGCCTTTTTCAAGATATCCCCCAATTCATCTTCAGATTTCACTTATGATGTGGTAATTTGCTTTCTTTGTACAATGTTCCCAATGAAATGTCAATCGACCTCGATATGCTTGGTTCTTTCATGGAACTTTGGATTACTTGATATATAGATAATTGCTTGATTATCACATTAGATCATCCTGGGTTTAGGTACAATATGCTCCATCTCCTGTAAAATACTCCTTACCCACACTATTTCACAAGCTGTTTGAGCTATAGCTCAGTATTCAGGCTTTGCACTTGGACGAGCTACTACATTTTGCTTTTTGCTTCTCCATGTTACAAGATTACTACCCACAAATTTACAGCAACTAGAAGTGGACTTCCTATCATCATGGTTTCCAGCCCATTCAGTGTCTGAAAAACCTGTAATATCAAGGCTATTATATGGCTTGTATAGATGATCCTTTCCTGGAGCATTCTTTAGATACCTCAATATTCTATACACTGCTTCCCAATGTGGCTATCTTGGAGTATTTATAAATATGCTAACAACTCCAACATCAAACACAATATCTGTTCTTGTTATGGTATAATAAATGAGTTTTCCAACAAGGTTTTGGAATCTTCTTGGATCACTACACAAATCTCCCTGTTCAGCTTCATATTTAATAGAAGGGTTGATAGGAGTCTAAGTAGGCTTTGCCCCTAGCATACCGGTTTTTCAAGTACATACTTCCGTTGTGATAAACTCATCCATACTTGGACCGAGTCACCTTAATACCTAGAAAGTATCTAAGATGACCGAGATCTAGTCTGAACGTGGTTATTCAAATAAATTTTCAAACCAGCAATCCCATTATTATCATTGTCTGTGACAATTATGTCATCCATATACACAACCCAAATGATCACACCTGAACTCTGCTTAGGAACAAATGCAGAATGATTCGAGTAAATTCGCATAAAGCCATATGATAACACCACTGCATTGAATTTGTCAAACCATGCCTTGGGTGATTGCTTGAGTCCATAGAAAGCTTTCTTTAACTTATGCACCTTACCAGACCCCCCCTGAGCAGCATACCCAGAAGGTTGTTCCATATAAACTTCCTTTTGTAAGTCTACATGTAAAAAGTCATTCTTAATATCTAACTGACACGAGGTCCAAGAAACTGCAATAGCTATCAGGATACGTACGGAATTTAGTCTAGCCCCAGGAGAGAAAGTTTCAAAATAATATACTCCAAAGGTTCGGGTATAACCTTTAGCAACTAATTGAGCCTTCAGATGTTCAATACTATCAAGATGATATTTGATAGCGTACGCTCAGCGACACCCAATTTTTTGCTTATGAGGAGGAAGTGTAATCAACTCTCATGTGTCATTGTGATTTAAGGCAGGAATTTCCTCATCCATGGTATGTTTCCACTCATAATACTATAGTGCCTGTTGGTAGGACTTGGGAAGGGCAACGATGATAAAAACAAGGTAAAACGACAATAAACAGTAGATAAACCAGTAAAAAAAGACAAACTAAGCAACAGGTTACTTAGTATAAGAGCGAGTACCTTTAGTTAAGGCAATAGGGAGAGCGATAGAAGGGTCATCTGGCAAATTGGTAGGCCGAATATCAATAGTAGGCATTCCATATCGTCAGCTATAGGTTTGAAGTGGCTTTTGCTGTAATTGATCTCTTGGAGCTGTTGGGGCTAACTGATCGTCCAAACCTATTGGAATAGGAAGAGGATGCAAAGAACTAGTTGTTGGTGTAAACATGGGCATTTCTTCTTGACCCAAAGACATCATTGGAACACCTAAAACTTGAGTAAGGGATGAAAAGAAGGATGTTTTCTCAAAGAAGGTAACATTAACACTAACATAGTATTGATGAGATTTTGGACAATGATAACCGTACCTTTTTTGAGTTCTAGAATATCCTAAGAATGCATACTTGACAACACGAGGTAACAACTTGTCTTGACCTGGGGTCAAGATATGAACATAGGCCACACAACCAAAAACCTGAGGTGGTATATTGTACAAGGAGGATTAGGAAATAGAACATAGAAGGGTGAATGGCTATTTAGAACATATGATGGCATCCTGTTTATGAGATGGCGGGCAGTCAAAACAACCCCCCCCCCAATCCCGGTCAAAAAAAAAAATGTGTATGCATGTTTAGCATAATGCTACAGGCAACGTCAAGTAAATAACTATTTTTATGTTCATTGACACTATTTTGTTAGGGTGTATGAGCACAAGAGGTTTGATATAAAATCCCATTAATCTCACAATAGTTCTACACAACTTGCTGGACATATTCAAGAGCATTATCAGATCGCAAAATTTTGATGGGTTTGCCAAATTGATCGTTTTATTTTTTTTTGAAACAATTGAAAGACAAAATTTCCGAACATTCTTTTATTAAGAAAAGCCATGTCATTCTAGAATGGTCATCAAAGAAAGTTACAAAAAATGAGAAACTAGATAAGCTTTTGTGCCTAGCAAGATCCCAACATCAGTATGAATTAAATCAATTGGACTCAAACTACGACTTTTAACACGAGATGGAAAGGACACACGAGGATGCTTGTCTAATTAGCAAGCCTCACATTGTCTTCTTTATAGCTCAAATGCTCAATATGACTAGTTAGTGGTTGGTAAATATATAATTCCTCCTACATACCACTAATAGTACTATAGTACTCACTTAAAGATTTTTCTCTTTGCTGAACTATAAAGATGTTTTCAAATAGTTCATATACTCTAGAAGCATTCTTCCCCATTGATTACATTTCAAGAACAGCGTGATTGGTAAATATATAATTCCTCCCACATTCCACGAAAAGTACTATATTACTCACTTAAAGATTTTTCTCCTTGCTGAACTATAAGATGTTTTCAAATAGTTCATATACTCTAGAAGCATTCTTCTCTATTGATTACATTTCACAAACAGCAAGTCAAATCTCTTTAGCAGTATCTAAAAACATAACATTGGCACTTACAGACTGCTCCATGATGTTCCAAAGCCATGTCATCACCAAATAGTTGTCTCGAAGCCACTCATCATATCTATAAGATCAGATTTGTCAAGAGGATCATCTGTAATATAGTTTAGCCTACGCATAGTCCAAGAAACACTTTAATAGATTGTGCCCAGAGAAGATAATTATCTCCATTCAAATCTACAGTAGTTATCTGAACTCCAACATGATCAGTAGATCCAATGATAGAGCTTTTAAACTCATTTAATCCATCCATTGGGTCCAACAATCTAATAGGAAGCAGCATGACTTAATATCTCCAAAGAAGATGGCCTGGAAACAGGTTAGGAGAGTTGCACGTTGCACCAGTCACGAACACTAGGGCTGGAATTAAAAAAAAACATATGCTAAATACATCACAAACAGCAAACCGCACGTTGGATGGAAACAGCAGCCACAATCCATGAAAAAACTGCAATATCAACGGTGAGGCATATGCTAAATACATCACAAACAGCAAACTGCACATTGGATGGAAACAGCAGCGACAATCCATGAAAAGACTACAATACCAACAGTGAGGTTTAGGATCAACATCCATGAGTCATAAGCACTCTCTCTTATGTATTAGATCATTAAGGATGAACCTTACTTCACAAAGGTCACATAATCAACCATTAAGGTTTTTGCACAGGATGAGCCAAAAAAAAAAAAAAAAGAAAAAAGAAAAAAAAGGAAAACAAATGTTGAAAGTCAGTCCTCTAGGGTTTTCTTATTATGAAGAGGAAAGAGAGAGGAGAAAATAAGAACATGATTGATAGAGAAGGAAGAACAAATCAGACTACAGTCCAAATGATACCATGTCACAGTATGTCACAAGAGAAGAAAGAGAGAGAAGAAGAGAAGAAATTTCAGAGAAAAGGAGAGTAACCTATCTCTGGTCATGCTCTCACTACTTTTATAATAGTCATAATAACTACAGAAACTCCCCACGATATATATATGCATCTTAAACATGATGGTACATGCATCTTCAAGTAAATGGTTCATGTGCTATGCAACACCGTTTTATTGTGGTATGTGAGCACATCAGCACAAAATGTTTGATATATAATCTCATGCATCCCACAGAATTTTCGTACAAATTGTTGAACATATTCCAAAGTGTTAGAGGTCATTTATGTTATTATTAAATGACCTCTAACA
>JAUPMG010069854.1:0-13214 GCA_031762675.1 Pachysandra terminalis
TGTCGCCTAGGCGAGCCCCCAATCGCCTAGGCTAGCGCCTAGGCGATGGCCAGGTCTATTGCCTAGGCTCACCTAGGCGTTTTGATAACCTTGATCTTCCCCAATACTCTCTAACTGGATAGCAAAGCCAGAACTAGCTGGTTTCGAAGCCGGAATAGAGAGAGAGATATCATAGTTCATCTCACCGTCCCACAAAGCAATACATCGAGGGATTTTTTTCACACAAGATTCTTTAACCCTGATCTCAGTTTTACCCAAACCAGAATCCAAAAGAACAATATCACCAATATCCACCAATCTGCCAAAAAGATCCCCTAAAATTTTAGGAGAATCAATGGCAAGGAGATGAGCCGGAAAAACTTCAAGACATATCCAAACTCCACCTTCAACACAAGGACCAACTGCTAACTCGTTCTTCAAAGGCCATCTGAGGAAAGAAATATTCAACCCATGCTCAACTACAAATGACTTCTTCATGACAAGTCTGCGGAAATCTTCCTCATTACTCAGGAAGACGAACGCCTTAAACTGATTAATAGCTAAGAAATCACCAAAGATTACATCCGAGAATTCTTTCCGAATAACTGCTTGAGTAATTTCCTTATTGACCGATTTGTTGGAGGAACAACATATCGCCCTAAGCCATTTGTTATCACTAGGGCAAATATTCACCACCAGTGCCCATCGGAAGTGAGCAATGTTCCCAACCACTGGATTCGACTTCCACAAATAATTTAACTTTTCTCTACAATCATTCACAAATTTACAATCAACAACAGACGGATTGCTATCTCTATTCTGATTAGAAACTTCCAAGCACCTGTTATTCTTACTAGAATCAGACACAGCAATCACCGGAAAAACATCCAGCCCCATCTTTTTCAGATAATACCATCCTTGCTCCCTTGGTCCAGAGGGCAAAAACAGGGAATATTGACGCACATTATTAGAATAAGATGAGAGCTTCAGGAAAGCTCCACGGGTGTTCTTTCTGGCCTCTAATATGAGAGCTCTTCCTGCAACACGAGACGACCCCAGAAATCCGTAGCTATCTTTATTTTGGCAGATCACATTCAACTTGTGGAGGAACCATTCTACTTCCTCATCTTTAAGAATCACCCAACTAGACAAGGCCCCACCTCTTTCAGTAATTCTCAAAGATTGCTACTTCGAATCTGAGAAACCTTCAGACGTAATGACTTTGTTCTCGATTCGCACTCTTACGCACTACATTCTTCACTCCAATCCTCCCAGAGCTATGGAGAGTTTCCTGAACTTTTTCCTTGATGCTGAAACGAGAACCATCCTTATTGATATTACACAATAACGCTCCTCTGTACGTACTCGCTCCGTTCGTCGCTCTGTTCATCGCACACATTAATTTTCCAACACCAACCTTGTTGGAGGAATCGCTACATTCTCCAACCTCTCTTTGAATAACGCTCTCATTCAAGACCCCCACAATGTCATCTACGGAATAGCCGGCAGCGAGGAGATCACCAACCACCACCTTAATGTTTGTCGCTCTGTTCAACTTAGGCTCCATTTCAAAATCCTCTTGCTATTTGTTTCCCACCAAAATTATGAAACCGTTGGAAAAAATCAAAACTCCAAACTGCTTCCTTTTTTCTAATCAGAAACTCCACAATGTTGCTACAACCTGAATGAGTGTGGCTATGCCAACCCTAGCTGAACTAAAAAGAAGAGAGCCTTCCTTCGGGTATAAAATTCAAACATCTAGCAGGAGTTTTCTGAGAGAGAGAGAGAGAGAGAGAGAGAGAGAGAGAGAGAGAGAGAATTTCTTGAAAAAGCAGAATGTCTAGCCGGGGTCCGGCGTATTCAAATTATTGGCATATTCTGTTTTTATTAATGCTATATAGGTTATTCATTTACTATACGCTTTTAAAGAAATTGTTGCCTAGGCGATGGGCGATGGGCAGTTCTATTGCCTAGGCGATTTGATAACATTGCCTCTTTGTATACTTAGTTTTAGCTGCAAACACATCTACCTTATAGCTATAAGAACATTCCTTGGGCCTAATCTAATATATTTCTTGTAGAAATTCTAGGTAAAAAATTTAATGGCGGCTATTACACATGATAATGTCCAAAAGCCATACTAATGAGGCTTATGTGGGTGAAAGTTTTGTCCATGTGTCCTATCTAGAGTCCTTTCGGGTGGATGGCTTGAATTGGTCACATCACTGCCTCACATTTTAAAGAAACCCATATCTCATCAGGAATCCTAACCTGGTGACACAGACCAGATTGCATGTGAGCATTTATACCCTCCATTAAAGGTGTTTTTTAATTAACATTTCATCGAGGTTATAATTGTAATTTCTTATAATTTTATTATAATAATCAGGATGTGCACGCATGTCGCATGCATGTTTCCCATTTCTACTCTACTCTTTATTCTATTTTCTTCTTTTTCCGATTCGGTTTGATGTGGAACATAATTGGGGGGTCCATATCCATGAAGGTTTAGCCCACCGCTCATCGAACTGACATCCTAAGAATCAGCTGCATTGGTGGTTTCTAACAGTTAATCCTCACTTTTCTTTGACTGCTTGGACAAAGAAACGATTCGGGTCCAGGATTATGATTGAATTAAATCATTAGAAAGATACCAAGTACCAATAGGTGATTTCGGTTTGGGTTATCCTTTAGATCAATGAAGAGTTCATGGTCAGTAGACCCCAGTTATTACCTCATGGCACAAAAAAGAGCATCTCAAGTGAGGTCTCCTATGAATCTATCCATCATATCATATGTAATGTATTTATTTCAAGAAATCAATTTCATCAATGCCTAAATAGATGAAATTCAATGAAGTTTCTCTAGTGCTAAAATTTACTCCATCTCCTACGGTGAATCAAAAGAAGTTGCCAATCGAGATGGATGCACAAACACTTGTATTCGATACTGGTTTTGAGATAGTTGACCAGAATGTCTTGTAATACAGGTCAAGACATGGGCAAAACTTTTAAATGCCTTTTGCACCAGTGGGAAGCTGGAGCTGGAACTAATGTACAAAGTTCAGATCCAATGCTACGAGGATGCCAAGCTAATGAAGTTGTTCCCAGAGATTGTCAGGTCTCTCTATGACCAGGATGTGCTTGCAGAACATACCATTCTTCTCTGGTTCCGCAAAGGAGCGAACCCCAAGGGCAGGTAAGCAAAATGAAATTATTACCCAAGTCACTGCACAACTTTCGTGTCTCCTGGTAGGGATAGTCCATTTTCCTCTTGGATCAGTCAGTTAAGAAAACATTCTTCACCTCCCGTGGAGAAAATGACAAATGCATTTGTAGCTGTATTCACTACGTGATCTGTTTTGTATTTTGAAAATGCTGATCACTTGACACTGAGCACTCTTCTCGCTGTTAACTGATTTGGGTGCAAGTGAACTCTAGGACTCTCTTTGGCCTTTTGAGGCAAATGATTTTCTTCAAGGCTTTTTACTATGCTTTTTGTTTGTATTACCCAAATGGAATTAGTTTTGCTTCTGATTAATTTACTGTTGGAAAACATTGCAGGCAAACCTTCGTGAAATCATTGGAGCCTTTTGTGAATTGGCTGGAGGAAGCTGAAGAAGAAGAATAAGATGATACTGATATTTATCTCATCCCAGAATCTAGTAGAACCTAATGGAATATAAACTATTATCTCCAGATCCCTCACTGTTGGTGTGTTGTCTGTTAATGATGGTGAAAAACTGTTTGGTTTATAACTGATAATAAAAGCTTGTGCTTTGTACCTCTCTCCTAGGACTGTAAATGGGTCGTATTCAGGCCGGATCTACTGTGATCCCAGTTCGAATCCAATTAAGTTTGGTTTGGTTTTAGGGTTTTAGACGGGATTTGAAGGGATTGGAATAAGGATTTACGGAAGGGTTCAATCTGGGTTTTTCTTGATGGGGTTTTTAGCAAGGTTAGAAATATTGCTGAATTAGTAGAACGTGTCCAGCTTAGGGTGGTTGAAATTATGGGCGTGAACACCGCAAATCTCGACACGATCGACTCACCGAACAGCACCGAAGACAGTCTTCCTGCTGAATTGGCGGCCAGTCTGCTACGGAAACGACAATCTTCCACATCCAAAGTGGAGTAATCTCGCATCACCCAGGAACAACCCTTTTTGTGGAGCATTGATTCAAGAACCAATTAGGTGAGGTTTAATATATATATATATATAACTTACTAAAATTACTTAAATATCTGTATTCTAATCGGATTTGGATTTTAAATTCAGACGAATCCGATTATAAACGGATTCACTTATCTAGATCCCAAGCCGACGAGACAGATACTTAATCGGCTAAATATCCGATTTTATCGGATCATGATCCGACCCATGGACAGTCCTCTCTCTCTCTCATATTTATTTTTATATTATCCACTTGATGGATCTTGAGAGTTTATACAGAATATTGATTATTTATATTATCCCGAGAACCCAACAGAACTTAATTTGTTGGGTTTGGGTCGGCCCGAACTTTTATAGATAGCATAAGTATTAATAGATATTTAAAATGATATCTGTCCGGGCTTTTGTTCTTTTATAATGTTCAAACCGAACCCATTCTGAACTCAATTTCGACCTCAAAATTCAGCCCAAACAGATGCCAATCCCAAACTACCTTGCGAGTTCGGGCCCTTATTAGGGCCAGGTGGGTTGGGCCAAACTTACAGCCCTGCATGGAACTGAACCTAACCTGTCAATAAATGGATTGAACTTGTCTAATCTATTTAGTTTTAATTAATTAATTAATATTTAATTTAATTTTAAGTTAGGATGATAATGTAATATGCAACATCAGTTAGCATATGAAATTTTTAATAAATATTTAGTACATAAATTTTTTTAAATAAAGGTATTTTCAACCTATGAATAAGTTTTTTAATACCTATGAATAATGAAATACGTTCAAAATATAATTATAATAACTAATCTAGCATACGAATGGCCAAGAATCAACAATTCACTCATTGTGCCAACCTATCTCGGGTAAAATGGACCTGAAAATTATGGCTAAAACACTTAATTTAATAGGCAAAACTTAGTGTTTTAATGTGCCTTGGATCCACATTTTTATATAGATCCTGAAGTCTCTTTAGCTAACCGAAGGTCCCTTGATAACTAATCTCGAAGATGGGATTCTGCAGAGGGTTTGGCTTTGGCTAATCGAAGCATCCCTTTGGCGAGCCCAAGCATACCTTCAGCTACCCGAAGCATTCCTTCGGCTAACCCAAGGTTCAATCGCTAGCACTTTTAGAAAGTGGATTTCTGGAGAGTTTTGGCTAGAAAGTGGATTTCTGGAGAGTTTTGGCCTTGATTAACCGAAGACCACCTTCTTGACAAAAGATAAGTGGCCAAACTAGCCATTGGATGGTCAATATAGGCGATGGGGGGTCCTTCGGCTAGCTGAGACTTTGGCTAACCAAATGCTTAGGCGTTGGAGCTTTTTCTCAATCAAAGAGCTCATCTCAAGGCAAGTTGAAGAGGGGCATTTGAGAGACCTTAAAACCATTGTAATGACCTTTAATTAGGCTCTTAAAAAATACTTCTCCCACTACTCCAAACCTTATCACATTGAGAATTCAAAGCTCATAAATGGAGCATGTCACGCTCTGAAACCCTCGTCGCATTGATAAGCGTACAAATGCAAATCTTGGGTGCCTAATCTCGGGCTCAAACCCATGTGGCCGTTAGGTCACCGATTCCCTTATGCATAATAAAATTAGTGCACCTAGTCAATATTCAGCGGAAGACTACTCTATAAAAACTAGTTAACAATTTTTTTTTTCTTTTCATTAATAAGTATGAGTGAGAACATAAACATAAGGTTCAATAATAACATTTAGCAGGTTTAATAAAAACAACTTACTCAAAACTATACCAATGCATCTCAAAAATAAACCCGAGAGTTGCAAAAACTCGAATAAACTCAATACAAAAATTTTCTACTCTATACACTCTAACATAGAGCTAAAGATTACCATTGTGTCCACTACTAACCATTTCCCCTCATCTCGTCACGACCTCACGGCCGACTTGAAAATATTTCCAATGAAGGGATAGCTAGACAACCAGTAGGAAATACTAACGATTAGCCCTCTACAAAATCAGTGCGATCAACACATACATGTTATAACCACTTGCTAACAATAATATCATATCATCATAAATATATCACATGCTATCTTAACTATAACATATTTATCATAAAACAACTCTTGACAACAATAAAATCATATCACAGTCTATGTCTATATCATGTTAAATGATAAAATGAGTACTAGTCATTGCATCGAATGTCGTACATCATGTACATCCACCAATAGCATCTAAAACCATGTCATTGTGCATTCATCCCGAATTATCCAAGCGGGATATCACCAATCTTCGTGTACACCATAGTTCTAGGGACTTGCAACACATGAGACACAAGCGCCCAATTTCTTTTATCCGTTGAGGACTCAAATCCACGGATCACATTTAAGATAAACCCAAAAACAAACAACATGATAATACACATGAAGTTGCTTAAGCATTATTTTATTTCCTTTCATGGTTAACAGACAACTCAAATATAATCCTATGTTAATAAACGTAGTTACTGAACCAGTGTTCAATCCGATTATCATGTCTATTGACCCATGAAAATCCCATTAGCTAATATGTTAATATCCAACCGTACGGCATAACGGATATCCGTACTCAGGTCTTTCACCCTTTCTATTCCTACGGTGATAGTCCACATATGTATGATAATACATTCAATAAAATCATACTTCATAACGTATAAACAAACAATGACATGCAATGCACTTACCTTGCACATGCACTTGTGTTCATACAACATCATACATAATATGTATGTCATCTTAGAATTCTAAACATGCTTTATGAATCATCAGATCATTCATCACATTCCACGCTCGTAACATTCACATGCCACATTCCATAAAATAACTAGCACATTCATATCACATCATAATCTCATTCATGCATCATCATCGAATCAAATATTAAAGATAAGACATGCATTCCATATCACCATTTTAACACATCATTCTAGTGTATACGTGTATCCATATGCATGCGTATACTTCACATACACTACATACAAATCAAACCAATCATTTCAAAATAAAATGTACCATTTTGTTGACTGAAGGTTAACCTTTGGTTAACCGAACCTGGGCTTGGGTTGATCGAAGCCTTGCTTTGATCGACCGAACACACAACATACCAGAAAACATAGCTTCGGGACATGGTGTCACATCCAAACTCTAGGATATACCACATAAATTCAAGGGTAATTCTCTAAAGTCCAAAAATGCAACTCTCACCCCTTCTTTACTCTGTACTAAGAGGTAGCACACCCAAATAAATACTTATAATCACACCATTCATTAATTGGAACATAAGTGAAAGCAAACAACTATATATATATATATATATATATATATATATCATGTTTCAATGATAAGAGTAATAAATCCAACTAATGAAATGATTAAACAATCCTTATAAACTTCCAAAACCAACTAATCATTTAGTAGTTCAAAACTCTACTGCTTAATACAATAGGATAATCCAAAAGAGTGTTCATAACATAAACTAAACTTCAGCTCCTTGTCCTCACATTGTCAACATCTTCAATCTCCTCACCTCGTGGCTGGTTCACTTGAAATGTTAAGAACCAAAAGGCTTGAGCTACGAGTTTAACAAGTATGATGTACTAGCATGGTGATACATGAAATGACTGATTCTCTATGGGATGTATGCTATGCCATGAAGAAATGTAGTGGTTTATTCTTTGTATGCAATGATATGATCATTCAATCCATTATCCAATGTAATGGCAAGCGCATATACATAAAATGCAATGCATGTTGTTGATATTATGACCACTGGATGTCCATTCTTGATCCCTACCTATCCAACCATACACCTTTATAAATCACATGGGCCATTTTTGGCTACAGGAGCACTCAGTAGATTTTCTGTGTACAACACAGTTTAGGGCCTCTAAACCCATGGGATTCTCTTATTCCACCATCATTTTTTATCATGGGACGAATTCGGGACATCACAGGGTTAGCACAGAACTTTCCCCCTTGGTACATTCCAGCTCATAACTAACAATCAGATTACTCACATCATATATATATATATCATCACCGGATCGAAGGGATAGCTAGTCCCTTACCCAAATCATTTTGACTTAATTACTTGTCCATTCTGGACTCCAAATCTTTCATCTTTCATTGGCACTTATCATTGAGTCCAACCATCCTCACATTAACCCTTTGGTTCCCATCATTAGGAATCCAAAGTCCAGTCTAGTCATGAGGTCACCCTTAAGGAGCCAAAATACATGAATGACCCTTTTAATGCATGTCCTCATCATACAAACTGCATGTCATGCATAAATATATGAATTAAACATAAACATTCAGTAATATGCCATACTTTGCATCCGAGTTCGGATTTCTCATATCATTATGTAAGAAGAATTCCAAATACATGCACATAATTTCCATACATAAACATTGATGAAATACAATCATAAATCTCATCAGCATTGGAACAAAATTCATTTCGTCGGTATACCGTATCCCTGCTGACAGCGTGGGTGGACCTTGCCGGTGCACCCCCAAATAAATTTTTCTCAAGTTTTTGTTGGTGGCTGGGCCAGTATATCGGTCTAGCCCCTGGTGGGTGTTGTGTAGCAGTGACTAGTCCGGCACACTGTTCCCACGTGCCGACAGAACCTTCATAAATATCATGCCGTCGAAAAACCCCAACGGTATACCGTCACGACTCTCGACCACATACAAACACATGGCACTTATCTCAGTGGTAGACCCCGACCGTATACCGTCTGAAGCCCCCGGTGAGCACGACACTTGATATTTTCTGGGTTTCTCAACTCAATTAAAAACCTAAATTGTTCAATCTATCATTCATAAAATCCAATATATTTAATCATGGTAATCTATAACATTCTATTACATTTTTACACATTCATGAATCATATTTACAAACCAACACAAGTAAAACATGAAATATGCAAGATTCAATCAAACACATACTAGACTCAATCAAACATGCTTAATGTTTAGAGATTAAATCCATTAAACCAAAGTAAATCCCTCATTCATGCTTCCATTGAAACTACAGAAGTACTTACTTGATTAAGAGTGAAAAACCTTGGTTGTTGAGCTTCCAACTCTCCAAATAAATCTCCAGCTATTCTTTTTATTCTTCTCTCTTGTCCCAGGAAAATCACAATAAGATGTGTTTTAGGGTTAGTTTAATGAGACTTGAGTCATCTAACTCTTTAAACTAATCCTGGCCTTTGATTTAGATTCAATACCTTATGGGAAATGATCTCAACCTTTAATTCTATTCTTAAGTGATAATGATCTGGTGTATGTACATGTTAGCCATCTCATACTTCACCCAAAAGGAAACGATTATCTATAATTTCTTATTAACCCCAAAGGTATTACAGCTTTAACTCTAAATTTTTGGTAATTACAAGTTAGTCTTGAATCACTTATTAAAATTTTCAGTTCATTACAATCTACCCTCCTTATAAAGAATTTCGTCCTCAAAATTTACATACCTGGTTCTCAAAAGGATATAGATATTTCCTTTGGATATCCTCTTCTATCTCCATGTAGCATCTGGTTGGCCATGGTGACTCCACTGGATTTCAGCATTGGTATCACTTTGGTGTGCAACAATTGTTCTTTGTGATCTAGAATCTTCACTGGTAACTCTTTGTATGTCGCATCCTCCTTGATGGAAATGGTTTCCTAGTCAATAATACTAGACGGATCCGGATGATACTTCTTAAGTATCGACACATGAAATACGTTATGTACTTGTGATAAGTCCGGTGATAGAAATAATTTGTATGCCACTACTCTAATCCTCTTAATGATCTCAAACGGTCCAACGCATTTTGTAGATAACTTGCCCTTCTTACCGAATTTGAATACTCCCTTCATGGGTGAATTTTAGGAATACCCAATCACCAACTTTAATTCCAACTTTCTTTTTCTGATGGGTGCGTAATTCTTCTGCCTACTCTGAGCTGTTAGTAGTTTCTCTCTGATAATCTTTATATTCTCTGTCGTTTCTTGGATTATCTTGAGTCCCATGCCAACTGATTCTCCTCCGTCGTTCCAACACAAAAGTGATTTATAAGGTCTTCCGTATAAGGCTTCAAATGGTGTCATATCAATGCTAGTCTGATAATAGTTATTGTACGAAAACTCCACTAAAGACAAGTGTTTATCCCAACATCCCTTAAAGTCTAGAATACAGGCCCTCAACGTATCTTCTAATATCTGGTTAACTCTTTTCGTCTGACCATCAGTTTGTGGATGATATGCTGTTCTGAAGTTCAAGCTGGTACCCATAGCTTTCTGCAAACATTTCCAAAAATGAGATAAGAAATGAGAATCTCTATCAGAAATGATCGTGATCGGGACGCCATGAAGTCTCACAATCTCCTTCACTTATAGCCCAGCCAAGTCTTCCATAGTTGTTGTTGCACGGGTAGGAATGAAGTGTGCTAATTTTGTTAAACGATCTACTGTCACCCAAAGAGTATCGTGGTTGTGTCTGGTCTTCGGCAATCCAACTATGAAGTCTATGGAAATGTGCTCCCATTTACATTCTCCTACTGGCAATGGCTGAAGAGTGCCACTCAATTTCTGGTGTTCTACCTTGACTTGTTAACACACTATGCAATGAGCAACGAGCTTTGAGATGTCCCTTATCTTCATCCACCAATAGTACCTCCTAAGATCCTTGAACATCTTAGTACCACTTGGATGGACTGAGTCCCGAGGTCGATGAGCTTCCTTCGGAATTGCCCTCTTCAACACCTCATTTTCTAGGACACACAATTTTCATTTCAGTCTAATATTCCCATCTTTCTTACGAGTCCAATTAGGTTTGTGGTCATCACTTGCTAAATTTTGCAACCAATCATCTCTCATATTAGCTTCAATAATTCTCTTCTTCAAGTCGGGTTTGATAATCAAAGTAAACAATTTAGCCTTCGCTCCCTTGATATCCACCTTAATTCCAATGTCTGCCAATATTTCAAATAACTTCCATTCTTGAACTAAGAGTTGAGCCACAAGACTCCTAGGCTTCCTGCTCGGTGCATCTGCTACAACATTAGCTTTACCTGCGTGGTACTGGAGTGAAAAATCATAATCATTCACCAATTCCATCAATCTCCGCTACCTCATATTCAACTCCTTTTGTGAAAATAGATATTTCAAACTCTTATGATCCGAGAACACCTCGAATATCTCTCCATAGAGATAGTGTCTCCAAATCTTAAGAGCGAAAACTACGGTTGCTAACTCCAAATCGTGCGTTGGATAATTGCTCTCATGAATCTTCAATTTCCTTGATGCATAAGCTATCTCTTTCAGATCTTGCATAAAAACACACCCTAAACCCAATAGTGACGCTATCACGAACCAAACAAGAAATTCCCAATTCGATATTTTTAGGCTTAATTTGTAACTCTCACCCCATATTTCTATGGGAGTGGCAAAACAGTACACAAAACATAAGTGGAAGAAATTAAGTGTTCTAGTAAGATATAAGTAACTGAAATAAATAAATTGATCTATACAAGAATTAAATAAAGAAAACTTAATTCTAAAATGTGCAATGCAAATGAAATAGAAGCGATGTATGGCAATGTGAACTATAGTAAGTTCCCACGTGATCTCAATCTCTATCCGGGGTGTCCCAACAACCTGAATGAGCCCCAGGATGTTCCAGCAACCTGAAATCATCCTCTGTCGTAACGGTCTAAAGGATAGGATTATTCTATGTGTACAACATAGTTTTATGGGCTTTCAACCAATAAGTCACAATCGCCCCACCTTATTTTTTATCACGGGCCAATGGCCAAGACTTACACCCACGTGCAGATCCCTCAGGGAATCGTACATATTCACAATCCAACGGAAGGGTATCATGGTCTCACTGTCTCCCAAGCTTACACCAACGTCAGGATCCTTGGGATAGTTCACCATCTTCCAAGCTTACATTAACGTGCTGATCCTTGGGTAACCATCATCCCTCAAGTCTGTACATGCACACCCAATTTGGGTTTCTCTCTCATCTTGAGCATAATAAAAGGGTCCCCTCACAGGACAACATGATCAGTAAGTCAATAAATCATTTGACAGTCTAAACCCTGGGGTATTAGACTCAGCCATCATTGCAGGATGGTCCACATGCAACTCATTATATTCAATTCTTTTAAATTAATGCAATCATACAATGATTCACGGTCTTATATTCAATTCATCAAACTCATGGGCACAGTCCCATGATTCTACTCTACAAGGCACAAAAGTGCACATAGTGCATACTAAACTTAAAGATCATCTAATGTGAGAAACATGATATATTTAGTGTAAGCAGGATATAAACATCAGAATAATGCTAAGGGCACAGTAATACACAATACCACACTCTAACATGTACAAGTATAGTTATCTAGCAGATGAGATATAATGTAATTCAAAGCAGGCAGAGTATGAGCATTTTAACATGGAGTAGTATACACCTGTGGCAAGTCTAAGAAATAAGGATAATCAGTGACTCAAATACGTACACACATTGTGGCATGACATCACACCCTAAGTATACATAATTATCTAATCGTAAGAGAAATAAGATTGTGACTCCTTAGTTGAAAGCTCATAAGACTACGCTGTACACATAGAATAATCCTATCCTTTAGACCATTACGACAGGGGATGATTTTAGGTTGCTGGAACATCCTGGGGCTCATTCAGGTTGTTGGGACACCCCGAATAGAGATTGAGATCACGTGGGAACTTACTACATTTCACATTGCCATACAACGTTTCTATTTCGTTTGCATTGCATGTCTTTGTCAATATTAGGGTAAGAGCCTCGTGTATGAAACACTTGGTCTAATTTCCATATAGAATTAGGCATGCAGATGACATCACACCCTAAGTATACATAATTATCTAATGGTAAGAGAAATATTATATAATCCGTGCTAGTTGGATAAGTGCATCAAATATATGGCAATACATTTATTGACAGGTCAAGGAGGTGAAAGTATTAGATAATACTAAACACCCATATAAATGGGTCAACCAACACATGGCGAC
>JAUPMG010069875.1:0-13212 GCA_031762675.1 Pachysandra terminalis
GTAATTCGGTTTGACCACTAAACCAAACTGGCCGAATTACAACTAATATTTGCCATCCCTAATAAGTTTATCCTTTTGCAGGTACGACGTAGAAGCATCCAATAATTCCATCCATTAGAGACATGCGTAATAAAGATACCATCACTGTTGTCTTATTTTTGAGTTCAATTATCAATGCCGTGTTAACCTACGCTTCAATTATCAATGCCGTGTTAACCTACGCGGTCATTTCTTTTCTTTTCGGGTTTTTTTAAATTGATCGTTAGTCAATTTTGTTGTATATAGCACCAAAGTATGTACTTGTATCTTTCTTCCTCTCTTCAGATTCTTTTATAAGAGGAAAAAACCTCTTCTTTGTTTCACTTGCCTTTCTTCTTCTTATTTGCTTCACTCTTCAACTATCTTTCTTTCGTCTTTATTATTCATCGATCTCATCATCTTGAGAAGATCGATCATGTCCAGGAACCAACGTTCAAACTGTGACTGCTATAAGTTTCGTCCAAACGCGGACGACACTGACCCTGCTGCTTCCCATGTCACTGTAACTGTAAGCAGCTTCTCCAATGTTGATCATCTCAAGGAGATGATCACCAAAATTCTCAAGGAGAAAAGCTTGGACAGACTTCGTCAGTTTGGTGGGGTTGAAGGTATAGCATCCGCCATTAAAACCGATATCTGGAACGGAATCCCTGGCAACGACGAAAAAGATGTAGGTCCACGACTTGATGCCTTTGGTTCGAACACGTTCCCTACGCCTCCTGCAAAAAGGTTGTTTTTCTTCGTGTGGGAAGAGTTCAAGAATATTGATGTGATCATCATAATTGTATGTGCATCACTCACTCTTGCTAGTGAAATTTCATACATTGGCTTGAAGATGGGATTGTATGATGGGTTGAGTATATTTGCAAGTGTCTTTGTAGCTGTTGCTGTTTCTGCTGCATCTAATTTCAGCCAATCGAGACAGTTTAACAAGTTAGCCAAAGTCTACAACAGTAAACAGGCTAACGTGGTGAGAAATGGACGACCGCAACACATCTCCATCTCCGATATCGTTGTCGGGGATGTCGTGTGTCTTAAGATCGAAGATCAAATTCCGGCTGACGGGTTCTTTTTGGACGGAGATTCATTACAGGTGGATGAAGCGGGTATGACAAGTGAGAGTAGTAGTGGCCATCATGTAGAGATCGACCACAACAGAAACCCATTCCTGTTTTTTGGCGCAAAGGTGGTGGTGGGTCGTGGTCGAATGGTTGTTGCTTCGGTGGGCGAGGACACGACGTGGGGTGAGGCGATGAATTCAATACGTCTAGAAGATAAAACTAAAGAACCGAAGCAATTTATGCAGGATCGGCTTGACGAGATCACCTCGTCTATGCGGAAGGTCGGTTTTGCTGTGGCTTTCCTCCTGCTTGCAGTATTGTTGATTCGTTACTTCACGGATAATTTTTATACCGGAGAGACCAGTGTGCTCCGTGCAGTGGTGTTTATTGTAATGGATGCATTTACCATTATGGATGAGGCAATTCCAGAAGGTTTGCCGTGGGTGGCCAAGTTCGCTATTGCTAAATTAATAAAGAGAACGATGGCTGTTAAGGCTAGGGTTAGGAAACTCTCGGTTTGTGAGACAATTGGTTGGGTCAATACCATCTGCACTCACAAAACAGGGACCCCGGCAATAATGAACCAGACGAAGGTGACCAAGTTCTTCTGTCTTGGTCAAGAACTCATCAGGAGAGACGATCATGCCTCCTCCTCCTATGCAATTGCTCGTCCTGTTCTTGAATTGCTGCACCAGGGAGTTGGTCTCAACACCACCGATAGCGTTAACAGACCTAATCCTGAATCTGTGCCTAAGTTTTCTGGTAGTCCGACCGAGAAAGCTATTTTGTCTTGGGCAGTAACGGAGTTAGGGATGGATATCGAGGAACTGAAGCAGAGTTGTGAGATTCTTCACGTGGAGGCCTTCGATTCGGTGAAGAAAAGAAGTGGGGTTTTGATGAGGAAGAAGGACAACAACAACAACACAGTACATGTGCATTGGAAAGGTGCTGCGGGGATGATAGTAGCAATGTGTTCGACTTGCTACACCAGTGCTGGAATCCTGAAAGCTATTGATGAAGACGAAAGGAGGCAAATCGAGGAAGTAATTCAACGTATGGCGGCATCTAACCGCCTCCGTTGCATAGCTTTTGCTCATAAAAAGATTTCAGCAGATGAAGATGGGAATAGTACTCAGAAAAAGCTAGAAGAAGACAACCTAACCTTGTTAGGGCTGGTGGGTCTAAAGGATCCATGTTCAGAGATGGCATCGGCTGTGGAAGCTTGTAAGAAGGCGGGGGTTGGTGTCAAGATGATTACTGGTGACAATGTTTTTACGGCAAGAACCATAGCAACAGAATGTGGGATACTCGAGCCGAATCAAGCATTACTGAATAATGGGCAAGTGGTTGAAGGTGTGGAGTTCCGGAATTACACTCCAGAGGAGCGGATGGAGAAAGTTGATAGAATATTAGTCATGGCAAGTTCCTCTCCCTTGGACAAGCTTCTAATGGTTCAATGCTTGAAGCAGAAAGGAGATGTGGTTGCAGTCACAGGTGATGGAACAAATGATGCACCAGCACTGATAGAAGCTGACATTGGACTTTCTATGGGAATTAAAGGTAATGATGGAACAAATGATGCACCAGCACTGCCACTGATAGAAGCTGAGATTGAACTTTCTTTGGAAGTTCAAGGTAATGAAGTGACCAAGGAGAGTTCGGATATGGGCATCTTTTATGATGACTATGACTCTATCGTCACTGATGGATCAAATGATGCACCAGCACTGCCACCGTTACAAGCTGAGATTGAACTTTCTATGGAATTTCAAGGTAATGAAGTGGCCAAGGAGAGTTCGGATATAGTCATCTCGGACGATAACTTTGGCTCTGTCGTCACGATTTTGAGGTGGGGAAGATGTGTTTATAACAACGTTCAAAAATTCATCCAGTTCCAGCTCACTGGAAATGTTGCTGCCCTGATGATCAACTTTGTCGCGACAGCTTCATATGGGTCGGTCCCACTAAAGGCGCTCCAATTGTTTTGGGTGGACCTCATTATGCACACATTGGGTGCTCTCGCTCTTTCTATGGAGCGACCCACTGAGGAGCTTATGGAGAAGCCTCCTGTGGGTAGAAATGAACCACTAATAACAAATATAATGTGGAGGAACCTAATGGCTCATGCTTTGCATCAGATAGCTGTGGTCCTGATCCTACTGTTTAAGGGTGAATCAATCTTCAATGTGACTGAGGTAAAGGACACTCTGATATTTAACACCTTTGTGCTATTGCAAGTCTTTAATGCGTTTAATGCAAGGGAGTTGGAGAAGAAGAATATATTTAAGGGGATATACAAGAATCATTTGTTTCTTGCCATCATTGGGATTAGTATTGTTCTTCAGGTGGTGATGATAGAATTCTTGAAGAAGATTTTATACACAGAGAGGTTGAATTGTGGGCAATGGGGTGTGTGTATTGCAATTGCAGCTACATCTTGGCCAGTCGGTTGGGTTGTCAAGTGCATACCAGTTTCAGATAAACCTTTTCTTAACTATTTAAGGGGCTGGAATCGTACCTTCCAAAAAAAAGGGTGGGGCTGGAATCTCGGCTTCCATGTGTATGTAGTGAATCCAAAAAGAGTTTGTTCTTTTTAAAGAGCCTGTTCTTTTCTTGTTTTATACTTGTACTATTACTTTGGATTCTTACTTCTACATGAATTGAGATTTATAAATTAGTATTGAGATTTATAAATTTTTTTATGAGCTTAATCCTATGATTTGTCATGTAATGTGATTGCGGATGCACTTTCCAAATGATATCTCCATTCCTTTTCTTTGGGTTTTCTCTATACCCACACTCGTTCCTGTTAGTTTTGCTGTACTGCTGGAAAGCTAAAAAGCACTATGGTAACTAACTATAAATTGTAAAATTGTTTTTTTTTTTTTTTTTTGCTTATGTACCATTATTTTAGATATTAGGATAAATCTAGCAGAGATGATGGAAGAGTGCTAATTAACTTTGTTTAGAAGTTGATTGGAGACATAAAGAGTCTTAATTAACTTTGTTTAGAAGCTGATTGGAGACATATACCTTACAAAACCCATACCGAAATGGTACGAGAAAATAAATATGTTTCTTTTATTAAAATAAAACTAGGAAACTTAACTCGACATTATGAACAATATTGAAGCCGTTTTTAGATTCAGATTTTTTAGATATTTTTTTGGGGTAATCTTGGACAAATTAAGGCATTTTGAAATTAGAAAACCTTTGCATATCATAGACATTTCACCAATTACAACAAACTATTCCATGTATGATCTAACATTCTAGCTAATTACACACAATGATGCCTAACTGAAATCAATAGTGTTTGAAACGAAATGAACAAACCAAAATACAGCCATCCCATCAGTTCAAGATGCATATAGATGAACTATTAAAGTAGGAAAAACAGAGAAATTAACTAATGTAACTCTTAACCTCCAACCATTATTCTTAGGAATTTGATGATTTGGACCTCGACGGAAGATGGGTTTTATATACCTTGGAACAACCTCACAAGGTTCCTTGAGCTGATCCAAGACCGTTTTGAAGGCTACTGTTCTTGAGGGAAAACTCTAACGAGGTCAGCCCCCTTAACAATGTCTTCTTGTCTGTGAAAACAGAGACAATTAATTTTGAGGATGACAAATCGTGGATACAGGTAGGGCTGTAAGTAGGGCGGGTTGGGCCGGGTTCCAACCAGTTCGGGCTCAGCTCGAAACGAAATCAACTGGTCCGAACCCAGCCCGGAACTTAGTAGGCCTGAACCTAGCCCGAACTCAATTTGTTGGGTTCGGACCGGTCCGAACTCCATTGTCTAAAGTTTTTTTAATTTTTTTTTCAAATTTAAATCACTAATGCCCTCTAAGGATCTCTCTCAATACGAGGAAGGGAGATGTGGTCATCCTTGATCCACTCATCTAATAGTGCATTTAATTGGGTTGGACAACAAGTTACCTTAGGAGGTGGTATTCTCCTTTCCCTGTTGTTGGTCTATTCTCCTGTCCCTGTTGTTGGCCTTCCCCTACTTCCTAGAGGAGGATTTCTCAGGTTTGTCTATAGTCACAGCAAGGACTCACTTCCCGTCTCCTTCATATAGTTTGGTA
The DNA here is from genome assembly GCA_031762675.1 of Pachysandra terminalis. Lineage (NCBI taxonomy): Eukaryota > Viridiplantae > Streptophyta > Magnoliopsida > Buxales > Buxaceae > Pachysandra > Pachysandra terminalis. The sequence goes on from JAUPMG010069875.1 coordinate 5,195, forward strand.
AAACTGTTGATATTCAAATTCCCTAAATGCACACGGTATGCAAGGAGCATGGCAATAATGCAACTTTGAACGAATTTTCTTCCTGCACTATTTAAGTGCAAGTAATCACCAAATCTCTGAACCGTTTCATATATGCCACCAGTTCTTCTCTTGGCTTTTGTCTCTCACGACTGAGATCACTGATTGTAAGTCTCCTCCGCAATGAAGAATTTACGGTGGAACAAGGCTACCATCTCCTCCCAGGTTCTAGTCTATTGTACCAAGTGTATGCTCTTTCAGATAGTGACTTAGATAATTCACGTAGACAAAGTTCTCTATCATCGATATAAGCGCCCAGAGCCTCAATATATCGGCTCACATGTTCTCTCACATTTCTTGTTTGTCCAGGAAAATGGGGGAAAACAGAGACTTCATAATCCTTAGGATATGGATTGTTGAGGAGGTCCTTTGGATAGGGAGGGCGGAAATCACTCTTGATCCAGTCAATATCCATTGTTTGGGTTTGGTGTAGAAGTGCTTCAATGTTAGCTATAGTGACGAAGTTGGTTTTAGCAATAGAGGGTGCGGTTGGTACAGTTGAGGGAGAGTCAGTTGTGGGAGAAGTTTTTGAACCGTCTTCAGAAGGGACTTATACACTGGGTTTAGCCATGAGCTTATACAATTGAACTTGCATAGCGGCTAGGATAAACTGATTGGTCGATGCAGATTCAGCAACAGGTGTAGGGTCTTCTGTATGCTGTTGGTCATGAATTTCTTCCACAATAGGGACAACATTTAGAATGGTTGGATCCATTGAAAAGTAATGATGGAGTGAAAGCTAAATCACATAAAGGTTTTAGAAGAAACGACTACAAACATCCCTAGCAGAGTCGCCAGCTAAAATTAATAGTGATGCAAACTTTGTAGCAGATAGAAATTCGAATAATTTATTTAGTAAAGTTAAAATTCACCAATACAAATGCACCAACGGAGATATAGTCCGAAGAGTTCGTCTCAAGATAGCCTAAATTGTTGCGCAACCGTTCTATCTCGAGCGTTTCTTCTTAGATATGATCTGCAAATAAGACAAAGAAAGGGTCAAGAGAGATAAGGTTGAGATGTCAAGTATGCCAATAAGAACGCACATCACAGAACAAGGGAACCTCAGTGTTTGAAGGACACAACTCTTTCTTACATGTTTCTCTGATAAGCTATCACTATTTTGTCTTTCAAGTATCTGAGAGTTAAACTTGAATATGATAAGTTATTTTCAATGTTCCAACAATTATTCATTCAGAATTCAAGTAATTCACGATCTGAATAACTATTGGAACAATGAAAATAACTTATTACATTCAAGTTTAACTCGCAGATACTTGAAAGACAAAAGAGTGATAGCTTATTATAGAAACATACAAGAAAGACATGTCCTTCGAACATTGAGGTTCCCTTGCTCTATGGTGTGCGTTCTTATTGGCATACTTGACATCTCAACCTCCTCTCTCTTGACCCTTTCTTTGTCTTATTCACATATTATATCTAATAAAAAACGCTATAGATAGAATCGCTACACGACAGTTTAGGCTACCTGAGACGAACTCTTCGAACTTTATCTTTGTTGGTCTGGGCTCAATTTTGAGTTCGAACTTGAGTTTGGACGTGTTCGGATTGAATATTATAAACCCTAAATGCCCAGCTCGGACCTAAATAATTTTAAACATATAAAAAAATATATAAATATTTATATTATCTAGAATATGAACCGTTGGATGAATCCTAATCCAGCGATTCATATCTAAAACCCCTAAAGATTGAAACCCTAACTCTATTTAATCAACAAGACAACCTCAAACCACTCGAAAATAAATAAATGAAGGACAACCCCAAAAGACCAAGGACCGTCGACATCAATCTTCATCTTCTCCAAGCATCCAACAACATACCATCTTCGACAATACATCTCATCGGCTCACTAATCTTTCGGATGAGGTTTTATGTAAAAATTCATCAACTTGATCTTCTGATACTCAAATCGATTCATCTCTTTAAGAAGAAGCCAAAATTTTTGGCTTGTTCCCTTTCTATTGTTGGGATGGGATGATCTTGTCTCCATCCATGGAACAAGCAAGTTGATTTCAATGTGCACTCATGTTCATGGATGCTGCCAGACCTCAATCGTACCCAACTAATTCTACCACAAAGTTAAAAAATATCTCAGAACATCACGGAGAAAGGGATCTTTGTAGTAGTTTGTAATTTTTTGGATCTTTGTAGCAGTTTGTTATTTTTTTTTTTTCTTTTTTATTTGTTCAACGCAGAAGGCAATTGAGTTTGGGCCGGCCCGAACCCATCCCGATATCAGCAAATTAAGTCTGAGCTGGGTTCAGGCTCCATATGTTTGGGTTCAGTTCGAGCTTGGCTGAGTTCGGGCCAGCTAATTTTAGTTTGTGCTGAGTCTGAACTTGTTGCAATCTGACCAACCTACCCTACTTACAGCTCTAATTCTTTCCCCAATCCCCTCCCACCCCTTTTTCTGGTAAAAACAAGAAGAACAAGGCCGCAATGCCATTGTTTTGGATTTAACTTATTAGACTAGTGTGAGTCAAGCCCACAAAAGAATAATATATAATCCTTGCGGGTTAGGTGGACGCCAGATAGATTGGGTTGTTTGGAGTTGCTACCATTCATTGGGTTCGGGTGTGAATGGTCACCCATGGATTTGTCTTTTATTTCAAAATAGACCTAAAAATATGATTTGAATATGGTCTAACCAAAATGAGTAGGGAGGTTTAGTTAAGAGAGTGGAAAGGTGTTAGGCACCTACTCTCTTCTGGTTCAATCGGTAACTTGGTCTAATTCTATTTGACCAATTTAAATAAAAATCCTAAAGGTCAAAAGAAATTAGTAAAATAAACTAAAAATGATGAATAAATATACAAGAATAATATATAATCCTAGTGGGAAGAAAGTCCCTAACCTAACTTAAAAGATATTTTAAGCCCCTAAACCTCTAAAATAAAATACAATAAAAACATAAAATCCTGAAATAAAAATAAAAAGGGTTAATAGAAGTGCTAAACTAACCTATTAGAATCCAAGCATGTAAACTCCTAAAGATAACAAGTTTCCTGTAATCCCTACTAAACTCTAAACTAAATTAAACTCATCCATTGGCATTTAATGACGATTTTTTCTGAGAAATCCAACTAATGCAAATAAGCCAAGAAACTTGGCTGCAATCCCATAACATATATACCAATTATAAGGCACCAAGACAATCGAAAGGATGCAAATTGCCTACTTATGACTATTCAAAATTGAAAACAATCCTCAATACAGTCAATCTTCAGCAATTATCCATCATATATTATCAGCAAAATAACAAGATTTCCAAGAAAATAAGAACATGATATCCAAACTCGCATTTGAATATTTCACAAAAAGAAAATTAAAAAAAAAACCCTTTGATGATCTATATAATCGGACACTATGATTTCAATCAAACTTGAGAAAAAATTATAGACAGATTTCCTTTAAAAGATAGAGAAGACCGTAACTCAAATTAGGAATTAAACACAAAAAAATGATAAATAATAAACAATCAAAAAAATGTAACAGAGCCTTTAAATCTTTTCTTTGGTTTTGATTTTTGCAGGCATTGAAGAGCTTGAGGTGAATATAAATTCGGCTGCCTTCAACCACCCTCAGAAAAGAGTTTTTCAGATGGATTCCAAAGAGATTAATGTGGTTCTAAAGGGGTTATCGGATGAGCTTTTGGTAAAGGATTTTTGGGGTTTCTAATAGGAAATAATAGAAGAGATTGGGTTCGAGAAAGGCAGACGAACAGTGGTTATCGGGATTTGGGTTTGGCCAGACGAATAGGACGATTGGGGCAATGCCAGAAGAGGGGTTTTTGCAGATTTTCAACTAGGGTTCTAATTTCGGAAATAACGAACAAAAGATGGGGTACAATTTAAGGGTTTTGGCTTGGGTTTTTGGAGGGTTTTGGGATTGACGAACAGAAGAGGAAGATAGGTTTTTTTGCTCCGATTTTTCGCCCCTCTGGTGCCTTGGGGTCGCCCCATCTTATAGATGTGGAGAGTGGCATCGGCGGCCTCTCATTCTTCATCTCAAACTCTCCTGATCCCTATCTCTTCCCTCTTTCAATCCCTATCTAATCTCTCTCACTCCTTTTCTCTTCCCTCAATCTTCTTTTCTTCTTCAACCTCAATCTTCTTCTCCTCTTCAATCTCAATCTCTGTTACGTGATTAATTGATGCATGCGTATACACTTATTCACGTGAACCAGCAGTGACGTAGAAGACTTATGGTGATGTGGAAGATTGCTATCGTGGAAACAAGATCTTATAGTTATTATATTTATCTTTTTGTTATCTCTATTTACAGTTAATCAGTTATCTTTGTTAGTTTCCTTAACTATTGGAAGTAGTTACATAACGTTAGAAATTAGTTGCTCAAGTCAAGGAAGACAAGTCATATGTATATTTAAGACTTCTGTGCAATTAGAAAGTGAGATTTGAACTTCTTTGTAAACATGTTGTTTGCTTTATGGAGGTTGGTTACCCTCGAAGTAACCTTGTTAACTCAAATATTTACAAGAATTAGAAGTCACATAACATTGGTATCAAAGTGGTCGATTCTAAAAATGGCAGAAGGCACGAGGAATGCAAAGATCGATGAGATGATGGGGTTGTTGAGAGAGACAACCAAAGCGCATGGGAAGATGCTACAAGAATTGATGCAATAGATTACTGTAATGGACTCTAAGATTGAAATTTTTTCCAATGGACAGAACTTTGGAAGAGGAGAGAGCTTAAACCAAAGGTCTACCAGTCGAACCAATGACTTGCCTACTTTCGATTCTAATCGTGTCATTCAACTCGAACAACACGGTTAGACTTTCTGCGCTTTGATGGGGGAACTGACCCTTTTGGTTGGTTGTATCGAGCGGAACAATTCTATGTTCATCAACAAACACCTGTTTCACAACGGTTACTGATGGCCTCCTTCCACATGGAAGGCAAGGCTCCTCAGTGGTTCCGATGAATCGAGAAATCCGAAGCCATTGCAACTTGGGAGGGGTTTGCCAAGGCTCTACAAATACGGTTTGGTCCTTCCCAGTATAAGAACCCAACTGCATTGCTATCCAAGCTTCGTCAAATTTCAACAGCGGAGCAATACCAAACCCAATTTGAAGAACTTGCTAATCGTACAGAGGGGCTCAATGAATCTTTCATGGTGAATTGTTTTATTGGTGGGTTGAAGGAGGAGGTACGTTTAAGCATCCAAATGTTTAAACCACCATCACTCACTAATGCTATAGGCTTGCCAAGAATGCAAGAAGAGAAGGTCATGTCACAGAAAAGGCCACCTTGTCAAGATTTTGATAAACCCTCTTCCACTTCTTCTATGGGGAATCATAAAATCAGTCCACCAACAATCAAGAAGCTTACACCTGTGGACATGAAAGAGAGGCGTGATAAAGGCCTTTGCTATAATTGTGACGAGAAGTTCATGCCCGGGCATAAATGCAAAGTACAGAAATTATTTCTCATGGAAGGCTTTTGGCATGAAGAAGATTATTATTATGTTGAAAAAGACGAAAAAAATAATGCACTTCGGGAAGAGATAAGTCCTGATGATCCAAATCTAAACCTTGAGGACAAGGTTTTTGTCAAAAGGGGAGGAATGTTACGTGATTAATTGATGCATGTGCATACACTTATTCACGTGAACGAGCAGTGACGTGGAAGACTTATGGTGATGTGGAAGATTGCTATCGTGGAAACAAGATCTTACAGTTATTATGTTTATCTTTTATTTATCTCTATTTACAGTTAATCAGTTATCTTTGTTAGTTTCCTTAACTGTTGGAAGTAGTTACTTAACGTTAGAAATTAGTTGCTTAAGTCAAGGGAGACAAGTCATATGTGTGAACTACCCCGGGTCGGGTGGACCCTAGATTGGGTTGTTTGGAGTCGTCACCATTCATTGAGTTCGGGTGTGAATGGTCACGCATAGGTAGGTCAATTAATATAAAAAATAGACCCAAAAAATGATCTTTACAATAAGGTCTAATCAGATTGAGTATGGAGGTTTAGTTAAGAGAGCAGGAAGGTGTTAGGCACCCGCTCTCTTCCGGTTTAACCGATTACCTTGTCTAAGTTTATTTGGCCAATTAAAATAAAATCCTAAAGTAATAAAACAAAACCTAGAAATAAATAAAGAAAATCCTAAAAATCTAAAATATAAAAATTCTTATATGACCTTAGACCTAAGGATCTCTAAACTCTAGTTAACCTAGCCCTAGAAATAGATAATACTAATAAAATCTAATCTCAAAAAAAAAAATATATTAAAGATATAAACATCGAAATGCATGATAAACTAAAATAACCCAAAGATTTAAGAGCCCTAAAAATATAAAATTACAAACAAAAATTTAATATAATCTTTATTGAAGCATATGAATCAAACTACAAAGGATTTTGAATAAAATCAAATATTTAATGAATCTAATCTAATAAAAAATAATAAATAAAATACCTGTAGCAACAAGGCTTGTCTCTTTGATTTTTGACTCCTGGAGAATAATTGCAGAAAATGAAGAGATCAACCGGATTTCTCTCAATCCGGCTTGAAGGAATGGGGATAATAGATGTGAATTCGGCTGAATTTTCCGGATTCAGATCGGGTTTTGAATGGGATTTGGAAGAACAGAGAATGCGTGGATTTTGCTGGATTTTTAGATGGTTTTGAAATGGATTTGAATGGATCGAAAATCCTAGGATTTTGATGGGGCCAATCTAATGGGTATGGATGAACAGGAAATTGGGTTTCTTTTGATTTATAGAGGACGAACAGGGATCGTTTTGACTGGGACGAACAGATTTTTGGGGATTTTTCAACTAGGTTTTGAAGGGGGTTATGAGGATTTCGAATGGGTTTCTACCTAGGGTTTTAATAGCTAGGGTGTGTAGATCTAGAAGGGGTTTGGTTTGGGTCGAATGGTGTAAGGATCGGATCTAGGAATAGATCACGTCGGTCCTTACTCTTGCCAATTTTGAAAGAATATAGGGAATCTAAGGGATAGATAACCAAGAAGAGAAGGTTGGTAACAATTTTGGAACGTTGGAAACAAATTTAGATAATCCTTCTTTTTTCCTTCCTCTGCCTATATGGAATTTAACTACAAAATTAAATAACAAAGATATCTACTTCCTCCCTTTTCTCCCTCTACACCCCACGTTCACACATGAACAACACTAACTTTCTAACTAAAACTCTTATTGGAAATAACTAGATGAGATAGTGGAGAATATTCTTCCCACTAAAATATCTCCACTTCTCCACGTTACTAAAGATAACCAACTCCACGAACAGCTTGAGGACTTCATGGAGAACCATAACACATGCTTGTATGTGGGACCCAGCCTGCCATGTGTCCACCATGAAGCTAAACGTAACAGACCCTTCCTCTTCAAGCAACCTTGTCCTCAAGGTTGGTGTAGACACCCCAATTTGCACGAAATGAATTGTTCTTTTTATGTTTTGCAGCTCCTGGACGGCTCAGCTTGAGACTCGGCACTCTAAATCACCTCTAATCCCCACATTTCTTGTGTGTGCAAAATCCCTCAAAAAGGCCAAAAAACTATCAAAATGACCAAAATACCCCTGGTGGCCACACTTACTCTATTCTTCATGCATAGTCAAATTGTAATCTCAAATCTGAAGTCTAAGCAGAAAATGCTTTCAAACAAGTATCATATTGCATAGATTCAGGATTTTTGAGAAAAATGACCGAAACGCCCTCAGAATAATCAACTTTTTATCCTTCATTCAGAGTCTAATTTGGACCTCAAATTCAAAGTCTAGATTGAAAATTATTTCCAACGAGTATAATATTGACTATGTTCGGGGTCGTAGCGCAAAAAGACCATTTTACCCCTAACTTTCGCAAACATCCGAATTTGCGCAGGTGGGTCCCACATTGGACCCCACCTTCCCCCATCACTCAA
>JAUPMG010069886.1:0-13212 GCA_031762675.1 Pachysandra terminalis
TGCTTACTGAGTACCCAACTCACGCAGCTCATCATGTTGCAGGTCGCCATTAGAGGTGATGATCGTGGATCGTGATTCATTGGATTATCGTTTCTAGTTCTTTTTATTCTAATTCTGTTCAGACATTGTTTATTTTTTTGGATATTTTTAGACTTGATGTTTAGGGCTCTTCTGTGGCCACACTTTTGGGATGTATTTCAATTCTGTCTTTATTATTTTTCTGCTACTCTGTGAATGGAATAATTCAACATTTATTTTCATTACTTGATTGGTTTGTTGATATCGATCCGCAGTCCAGAAATGGATCCCGAAGGTCGCAACTCGAGATTCGTGCCATCCTACCTAGGGATTCGGGTACAGGGAGATCGAGGCGTGACAATAAACTAGCTTATGTTTGTTGGAGTAATTATTCTCCTAAGCTTGATAATTCAATTGATGGGGAAGCAAGGTCTATACATCGTCTTCGTCAAAATCGAGATTTTCTCTTTCTTTATAATCCATTTAAGTAACACATCTTTCCTTTCTTTATTCTATTTCAGAGAACTGAACATGAGAATATTCACCTCCTGCAAGAGGATTATCTCACTCTTTTTGTTGCATCTTTGATTCAATTAGTGCAACCATGCATGCCTTGTCATTGTCTTTTGGATAAGTACAATAGAGGAAGGAGTATATGGAATTCCAATAGCTGTGTAAAGAGCCTTGGCCAATGCTGTGGCATTCTCTCTATCTGTTACAATCTCTATAGATTGGTTGGATCCTTTAGGAAGTGGTTTATAATCATAAACATTCTAAGCCAGAATCCCAACTATAGGGGGAGCAAATGATGATAATATGGGACTAAAATGAGCATTCGAGTGCATATATAGACGCTTGTTCGTGATTTCACAGGTACAATCTCTGCAAATGTGGGGCTGTGTTTATCATATGCATCAATAATTAATAAGTGAATAAATAAATACGCTTGATTTCGTAGATTTCGTGGTTTATCTTTCTTTTTTTTTTTTAAAAATAAAACTCCTTTTAGATTCAAATAAATTGCATAGAAATGCATTGTTTTTATGTTATTGTTTGCTTAAATCATTGAATATTGTAATTTTGTATCAATTGCGTTGGTGATATTATTAGAACAAAAAAGAAGCATAATTTTTAAGATTTTCTTGAATAGAAAATTGAGTTTAATAAATGAAAAAAACCATATTGTAATGACATATAATTAGTTCAACTCTGCAAACACTTACTAGGTTAGACCCATAAGCGGGAATCTTAAAACCAAACTAAATCTATAGGTTTTAATTACATTCGAAGGAAAAAAAAACTGTTTCTGGTCATTCTTTTCCTTGGATACAACCTTGAAAACCATACAATGTATGCAAAAGACAATCTTTTAGAGATACTTTAAATGGGTAAAACAATTTTTTTAAGGTCCTTTATTTTCATTTAGATTCAAGTTTTGTTTTTTGTTTTTTTTCATAGAAGAAGGTAGCCAATTTTCTTCCTTTTTGCATGTTTTTGTTGCATTAGAATTCCTTAAATTCAATCAAATTGGTACACGTGACTTCGAGTAAGTACATTGCCAGAGACAATTAAAAGTGCTATAAAGGTGCAAATTCCGGTTAAGGGGGTATGAAAATTCCATGACTTCATTTTAAAATAACATTCCGTTGTTTCTATTTGATGGTTTATAGTTTATCATATTGATTAGTTTTTTCCCAACCCATTCATTGAAAATCAAATATATTGATTGCTAGAACTCACTTTCATCAAATGTTATCTTTGATCATATGTAGGAATTGAATAACTATTTCATTATTCATTCTTATATTTAATGGGTTTTGTTCCAAATGGTGAATTTATTGCATTCTACTACTAGTTTTGTAGGTTAGATGCTAATCGAGGACATTTTGAAAACTTAAATATATGTATCATTTGTTTTGATTTAACATTAAGATGAATTTCGGACATTGTTATTAAATGTTTTCATAGAATCTTCACATTAGTATTCATTGGTTTGTCTTAAAGTTTAGCTATTGTGAAATATTGATTCTTCTACCATCTAAACTAATGATGAAGCCAATCTAGACTATCTACTTGATTATGCACCATAGGTTTGTCCCATTCATTTTGGGGAGGAAATCTAATTGTTTCTTTTTTTTTTCTCCAACCACAACTCTCTTATAAAGTCTTAACGAAGGTGTCATAGAAAAGAAGTGTTATGATTTTCTTTGTAAAGTATATTACCTACAATCTTTGAAATGATTAGATGTTGATGGCATTCAATCAAGTATGATAATTTTTGGGGAATTGGGATAATTCCTAACCGTCTCACACAAACACACTGAGGTACATATACAAAAAAATCCTAAATGCTTTTATTGGCACTTTGATATAGGCTGATGAGATACCTTTTAAACTGGGTTACATATTCAATTCTTCCTATACCAACTGATAAAATTCTCTAATTTTACTGATTCCAACAATAGACTAGGCATTAACATTCAAGTTGGATCTTTTTTGTTTTTACAATTTATTATTTTATGAATCAGAATCTATTACAAATCAGATAGAAAAGGTAAAAAAACATTTCTAACAGCTAAATTTTCAGTCTTATAATTACCAATATTGAAAAATATTTAAGAACACTTTCTTGCTTGTGTTCAATTAAAAACATGATATGACATTTATGAATCTTCAGACTTGGAGGATTGGAGTTTTTGCTGCGATGACCAGTTTCATTAAACAAAAATTGTGCCAGGAGTTAACTTTGGTTCACTTAGATTTGAAGAAGCAAACTTACTAAATTTCTTTAACTAGAGAAGGTTAGATGCTCTATTTTTAAAAAAGTCTAAACAATTCAACTTAGATTTGTTATTTTGCTTATCAATTTGATTTGCCTGTTTTTCTTTTATCTTTCCATAAACATGAATCATGGACCACTATAATTTCTTTAAAAAAAGAATTTCCCTTGTCATTTATTATCATAAATTTGATAGACTATCTTTACTTGATTCCTCTTTTGTTTTTTTGGCTTATGAAGATTACTGAAAAACTCAGAACACGTGTTTATGAGGAAACTGCTCTTATTTGTATTACTTGAGTTGCTCCTGAGCACTTGCATGGGAATCACTTTATTAGTTTAACTCTAATAAATTGGGTGTAGTTATATGAGCAATACCTAGTATGCAAATCTAATTATTATTTTTAATTCCTTTTATTACAAATCTGTCCTCCAAAGTCTTAATAAAGGTGCCAAAAAGATGAAGTCTTATAATTTCCTTTTTACAGCAGTTTAGATTGATTTTCCATGCATGCAAACTCATGTTCTCACTCTTGATGGGTTTCCTTTCTTGAAATTACATAATCTAATGTAAATTTGAAAAAAAATCATTTTCAACCAAAAAACAAAAGTTATACCAAAAGCAAACAAAATGAGATTCACAAATATCTAACTGCTCTTTCTCTTGGTCATCAAAAAGATAACTTCTCTCCACCCCCGTCCTCCCAAGATTCAATTTAAGTTAATATCCCTTTAAACAATCATGCTAGAAAAACATAAGTTGGTTGAGAGACTTAGAGAAAGCTTCACTTATGCTTCATTAATACAGTCTCAAAGGCCATTTCTTGCTTGCAGAGTGCACAACCTTGCCAAATTAATGAGAAATAATATTAAAAATATGTGATTCAAGATCCAAGATTCTCTGGTAGAACAATAACATGTCTCCATACTAGAGGATTTGTAAAGGAAAGTACAGAGTAGAAAAGAATATGAACAACAAACAAGTACCAAAAGCTCAACATTTGTTGCTGAAACGCTTTCACCATTAACATGTATTGTAACTTTGAGTCCAAGAGTTAGAATCTTCACTCTCCCTTCTCCGATTAATGCTGAGTCCAAGCCATAAATTATATAGGATAAATAATCTCAAAAAATATTTCACGAACCAAACCAGAAAATCCCAATTCCGAGATTTTAAGCTTAATTCACAACTCTCACCCCATAATGCTATGTGAGTGGATAGCAATGTTCAAAACATAAGCGGAAGTAATTAATAGTTCTAGTAAGATATAAGTAACAAAAATATAAAATCTAGTCTATTACGGATTAATAAAAGGAAAGTCTAATTCTAGTACATGAACTCTATAACTAAATCCAGGTTTTTTATACCCATTCGCAGGCTCTCTCTTCGTGACCAAGCTCCAAGACCTGAAAATATAAAGTCAACAACCATAAGCTGAAAAGCCAGGATGAATAATCCTTCAATGCAAGGTACTTACTCATATCCTAATATTATGAGAAAGGAACAAATAATAAATATAACGTGATAAGGATGACATCTGTGCACACAGTGGTAAAATATTAAACAACAAAGATCACACATTTCATTGTTCTCTCCCAACATTAAATCACATGTCCACATCATAGTATCCACATGCCTAATTCTATATGGTAATTAGATCTAGTGTGTAATACCCTAGACACTCAAAATGATATGAACAGAGAATATGCAATGCAAGTGCAAGGGGGCGTTGTATGGTATGTGAAATATAGTAAGTTCCCACATGATCCCAATACGACTATCCAGGATGTCCCACCAATGTGACTTCATCCTTGTATTCATGGCTAAGGCATAGGATTATTCTATGAGTACAGCAGAGTTTTATGGGTTTTCAATCAAGGCGGCACAATCCCCCCACTTATTTTTGATCATGGGTAATAATCCAAGGTTTTCACTAATGTGAGTAGGCCCTCAGGGAATCATACATATTCACATCCAATAGGAGGGTATAATCATGATTCACTCTTTTTTTAAGCCGCACCAATGTGACAATCCTTGGGAATCATCTTATCACAAGTCTGCGAGGCATACCAACACGAGGGCTCTCTCTCAGCTTGGGCGAAAACATCATCTTACTACAAGTCATTTGAGGCATACCAACAAAAGGGCTCTCTCTAAGCTTGGGCAAAATAATAAAGTCCATTCATGGGAAAACAAGGGTCAATAATTCAAGTCATCTCATATGACAGCCTAAACTTAGGAGTATCACATGGGGTATTAGACTGAGCCATTACAGCAGGAAGGTCCATATGCAACTCATAGTATTCAAGTCCATTAACTAATGCATTCAGACAATGATTCACAGGCATTTATTCAAACAAGCAATCACATGGGCATAGTCCCATGATTCTACTCTATAAGACACCATAGTACACAACTCTACATCTAATTTATCCATAGTTGTCAAATCAAATAAGAAAGCAAAGGAAGCATAAACCAATCATAAGCATGAGATAACCTAAATAGAGTACATACATTCCCCATACTATGCATAAGGCAATATTCACATTTCTATCCAAAATGAAGGATAACACATCAAAAACACTAGTTGCAATGCCCAAACATGTATAAAATGAGGGTTGAGAGCTAAAGGAAAGGCTTTGGGGTCACTTACATAAGTTTCCCAAAATCTCCTATTGCTCAGCCAATTCTAGAAAACCTAACTTTTAGATTGGGGGGGGGGGGTCAGATTTTGCATGGCAAGTCTACTAGCTCCAAAAACATGCTAAGCATGTGTGGTTCGTCATTCTACAGGTATCCATAACATAACATTCAACATTGGACCAAGGGAAGCTCTCGGTGAACTACTCGGCGCGCCGAGAAAGGTAAAAGTATGCCAAATTGAAAAACTGCTTGGGAACTGGTCCGAATGGGTCTCATTAGACCAAAAGTGACATTGGTTCAATCCAAATATTTGGCTCGATAGGGTCTTCAGCGCACTGAAGTCAGCCTCGGCGCATCGAACTGGGTCTCGGCGACACTTCCAATGAACTGGAATCTGCTATGAGATTTGGCAGACTCCTCGGCTCGCCGAAGCTCGGGATAGGGTATTTTTTGGTGAAATTTCACATAGAAGTTTCTAATCACCTTAGGGAGCTTCGAAATTGGTTTCTAGGCCAAGGGGATCAGTCTACACACGGTTCCATAGAGTTTCCCTAAATTCCAAAACCCTAGAAAGTTGAAATCAAGAGAATCTGTTCACATAAGTTGTCTACAAGGGATGGGCTCTCAAAATCATGGGATTAGGTCCCTAAAACAAAAAAAAATTAATTACCAAATTCATGGGGGGAGGAAGGACACAATCAAACATGATCTTCCCCCATGATCATAACATTGAAATACGAATAAACACACTTGCATCGAAAGAATACTCAACTCGGGGCGCATCGAGGTTGCTCCGTCGCATCTCTGAGGATTCCGGTGTTCCCCTACCATCTCCAAGAGCTCCAAGTGAAATATTAGATAGAAAGAAATGAAGTTATGAGCTTAAATGTCTATTTATATGCCCTAAGGGCAAAGCTGTAAATTAAAATAGCTACAAGGGTACTATTGGGTTTCTAGCTCTATTTCACTGATTAACTACCCTATAATTTAATTATGTTTCAAATATATTTAGGGGTTCCATATGGATCTTCTAGGCTGCCTAAATCAATTTTTATCTTGCTAATTGATTTTATTTTCTATTTACTGCTAAGTTCAGTTATCTGACCAATACTGCTTCTTAAGTCTATCTGGCTGATCTGATCAGTGTTAAATGACTTAAGGGTTTCTAACATATTTTATAAGATTAAGGATTTTAAGAACGTTAATCCTAATTCATTAGTGAAATTAAATTACTATTTTACCCTATGATCTCAAGTCAAAATTTTTAGGGATTATTCAGGTTCTTACAAAATACTTATCCATTTATTTTGGTATGCTTTTCTTTTATTACAACCTTGGCCCTACAATTCGTTCAATGATAATTTATCTTACATTTAGTTTATCCATGTTGTTTTTGTTCCTTTTAAAGAATTGTTGCTTCCATTTTTTGTAGCAAAAATCTAATCCTACATTCACAGCAGTGAAAGTTTTAGTTTGGGTTTCTCTTTATATTCTACTATTTGTTTTGAAGAGATGACTTATTTTAAAAATTCTATTTTAGTGAGTTTAATCATGTGTTAGTTTATGGATTTCTCTTATGCCTTTTAAGTGCTATTGATTGGTACCTCCTTGTTAAGCCTTAGACGATGTTATGTTTGTCATTTCAGGACTACCCAATTCAGAGTATGATAAAAGAATCAGCAATCCCATCAGTTCAAAATATTCTAATGCCTTGTAGAATATTTGAGGGGTGGATAATTGAATTGTATATTCCTTATTTCAGGCATAGTTCAAATGGGTAATTTGTTTTTTTTTAGTTCCTCTATTTTCATGTGGATTCAAGGTTATTTTTTTGCATAGAAGAAGGTAGCCGATATTCTTCATTTTTGCATGTTTTTGTTGCATTAGAATTCCACAAATCCAATCAAATTGGTGCACATGACTTCGAGAAAGTACACTGCCAGATACAATTAAAAGTGGACTGAAGGTGCAAATTCCAGTTAGGGGGTATGAAAATTCCATTATTCCATTGTCTTAAAATTCTACAGATCAATTCACTTGGGAATCTTTAAAAATCCATTGGATTGCGATATTGAATAAGTCTTACACTAAATCTTATAAATCAACCTTATTATTAGTTGTGCATCCTCGAATCTTTTATACCATCTTGTGCATCGTACAATGTTATTGCTAGTGTGTGTGTATATATATATATATACACACACATGAACATATAGTCTTTAGAGTTATAAATAAAGTACACAGGGATAATTTTTGTATGTAAACGAATCGGATCACGTACCTCGATGCACACGAACCCAGATTTGCAGCAGAAGATCTCTATCGAACCGGATGTTGGCCCACATTGGTATATGTGATTACTAAAACCACACACAATAGTGTCCACACTCAATCAAACCGATCTCTAGTATGGAAATTAGGAGAAATCCAGATCTCTAACAGAGGAAGAAGAGAGAGAGAGAGAGAGAGAGAGAGAGAGAGAGAGAGAGAGAGGTTATGGAACTCACATATGACGCGTACATTGGGAGGAGGAGGAGACTCTTATATATAGGATAGTCAACGCAACTCCACCTAAGACTCTATCTCCTAACTAATAGGAGAGAGTCTTTCACACTTAAACAAGTATGGACATCCTATGTAAGTGGGAACCCGGGTCGGCCCAACCTAGTGGTCCAATCGGGTCGACCCAACACAAATATCGAACGTCTCCCACTCGTCCATAGTGGGCCCTAAGTGTGTATCTTTCTCATATACACCATTTATTTCTATCATAGATGCTAATCATACAGGTTGTTGAACGTGCGACCGATAAGCACAAAGTAACAGGCGAGTGACTCCATATCAATTAGTTCCATAAAACTGACATGGAGATACACCCAAAAGTCTTGCCTATGCTCCAGAAACATTTGGACACATCGGATTGAGTATTTCTAACGCCTCATGAGCTCAATCTCAGAGATCTATGCTCAACCACTAGATTCATATTAATGTGCTCATTTAAAATCATTCATATAGTCTACATATATATCAAATACATATAAGTAGAAAATGTAAAATATCAAAATGATAATTTTAAACCATAGGCATATTTCTTTATGAATCGTATTTCTTTGAATGTGATGCCAAATAGTCTTTCTTAAGCCTCATGTCATTTAGCTTCACCCTAACTGCTTTCCCAGTCAATCCCCCTTTAGACCGTATGATGCATGGCAATAGGAAAGTATACTTGAGTAGCGATCATTAGATTTAACTTCATGACATGATCTAACGTAAATAAGGGTATAAGTTGATCCTCATAAGGATCATCCCGATCTCACAAAATAAGAAAATAGGGATCATTTCACTTGCTCTCGACGGTAAAGTCGCTTCTAGCATATGTGGTATGCAACACATTCTACGGTGGAGCTCTAGGCCCAGCCAAGAGTAAGTCAACCTCCAACACCATACGGATCTTAGTCTAGTCTCAATCCATGCGCCAAACCTGAACTCTTTAATCCAAGTCACAATGTAATGACCGTAAACCGAAAATAAACAATAATAATTAGTTTTAGATTAATTAAATGAATAAAAATGGATGCAATCCAAACTTGAGTTAATAATTGTTACACATTTAATGGGTATGGAAACTAGATTAGTGACATTAATAGGTGTCACGCCTCGGATCCCGTGGCACGAATCCCTATGTGGGCAGCACGGATCACAAGGTGAGACTTCGGGTTCCTAATTGTGGAATGCGGATCACAACAATAATAAAAGTAATAAATAATAATCTTATTAAAACAATTAGAGTGCGACAACGAAAATAATCATTAAACTCAAATCCATGGCTTCAAAAGAGCCGAAATCCCAACAAAATAGAGTAAACCAAAAACATATCCAATCTTATTACATAAATCCATCGAACAACTAAAACAAACGTTCTAAATCTACAATAGGCAACATCTTATTGACCACATTCATGTCATCCATACTATCCATCAACCTGCACTATGAAACGTTGCGTGAGCTTGGAATGCCCAGTAAGAATCAATTCTGTCATCCATCCTCGTGGAATACTATTAGTCCAAAACCAAACAACAATCATACGAAACAATCTAAGAGGGAGAGTGTATCATTATATCTCATATATGCATAATGAGAGCAGCAAGCACAAACAAGATAATAATCACAGTAAAATATGAGATGAATGAATGTAAATGCGCCATGATGCTCAATACAAGTGATGCAAAACACAACATATGAATGCAACTAATGCACATCCTTGCCCGGTGATTAGATGGTTCGAAGTTGCACTGGCATCCATTTTACTATAGCTGGACGACACTCTCATATCATATAATAACAATTACATGGCATTCATTTTACTACAGTTGAACACTACTCTCTTAAGTCCTATGTGTACATCGTGGTTTTGTAGAATTTTCAACCTACCGGGCTCAATTCCTGTAGCTATTTCTTGCATTTAGGGGTATGACCCTAGGGAGGCTTTCACAAAGACGATTACCCACTTGCATTTAGGGATTCAAGCTCATGGAAGCCTTTACAAGATGATTACCCTCAACATGGAACTCAAACCTCTATCTGTTGCTGCTCGGTTGATCAGATGATCTATTTCCATAAGAGTAGGATTTTTGGTGATAGCATCCTTCGGAAGCTATTTGTGTGCCCATACACACAAATAATCCACCAGAAGCCATCACAGGTATCCTTTCCGCCAATTAGTAGGATTTAAAGTGATAACACCCTTCGGAAGCTATCTATGTGCCCTGACACACGAATAATCCGCTGGATGCCATCACGGGTATCCTTTCCACAATATAAGTGCATAATAGATCACATGATTGAAAGACAGATTAAACCAAAACAACATCAATAATACATGTTACAATCACCAAACACATGGAGTCACAATGTAGTGACCAAACTCACTAAAAGGAATATATTTTTATTTATTTCATTTAATTATGTTTAGATTTCATGAACTTATATGTTTGTTTCATTTAATTAAACATAAGGTAGGTAAATTAAATATTTAAGTATTAGTTGGGGTTTTTGTGAGATTTATGAAACCTTAGGGTTAAGTGTGTAAGAGAAACTAGGATGACCAAATTCAAACGAACGGTTGTACGTTGAACAGGTCTAGAGGTGGGGCTTTAGTGGGAGAGAATGAAGGGAATGAACCCCTATAACTCTAACCCATCGTAGAACACAAGAAGGAGTGTGTTTGAGAATTAAGGAGAAATTTGAGAAGAAAAACTGAGAGTAAGAAGAGTCTAAATCTAGCCATTCTTGCAGAAGAAAGAGGAAGAAGAAGGAATTAAGGAAGATAAGGAAAGGAGTTTTGCTCATGACCCTACTAGTTTCTACTGAAATTATCTAGGAAATCGAGGTAAGTTACCTATCCTTATTGATTCCATTATATACCATGATTTGTGTTGGAATTTCTGAGAAATAATGCATATTTGCCATACAAATTAAGATTTCAATGCTTATTGCATGAATTGTTGTTTCTTTGTGAGTAAATGTACTTGGTTTTCATCCTAAGATGTTGGTATTGATGCACCTGAGATAGACTTGAATTACCATGGAAAAAGACTTAAGAAAAACCACGAACAAACTTGTCTGCGATCGTCGGTAGACGTGTTGGTACACCGACTAGTCTACCGATGGACCTTGGAGTGCTTATGTTTGAGTTCGTCGGTGGGCATCGGTACACCAACCACGCCACCGACAGAGAATCCCTGTAACCATTCGGTAGGCATTGGTACACCGACAGGCCTACCAATTGTGAGAGATGAAAAGAAGCATTGACTTAATCAGTAGGCGTTGGTACACTGACGATCCTACTGATGGAATGTGGACCGAGTTCGTCGGTAGGGGTCTGTACACCGACCAGCCTACCGACAGGAGACCTCTGTTACTCTTCGATAGGCATCGGTACAGCGACCGGCCTACCGACGGAAGCTTGAATGAGATTGCCGGTACCCATCGGTACACCGATGAGGGTACCAACGGATTGATACTTTTGGAGAAATTGAAGGGTTTGGATGGTCAGATTGGCTCAGGCTTTTTCTGATGCGGGTGTTGGGGTCAACGAGAGGTTGAGGGCCATGAACCTGGCTGTTAGAACCTACTTTGATGCCCTTATTTTCAGGCTAACCTTACTGAACACACTCCTTCAATTGGTCTTTAGCTTAGACTATAAATGATGGGCTCTAATAGATTATCTAAATGTATGGGCGCTTAGGTAGTTTCCCGGAGATCTTATCATTAATAAACTCTAAGTATTGGATTATATGGATCTGAGATTGATTTATAATGCTAGGATGCTAATGATGGAATCCAATGGATTATCCGTGTGTATGGGCGCGTGGATAGTTTCTAAGGGAGACTATCATTTGGATCTTACGAGTTAATAATGCGTGCATACTGTGTTTATGTGGAATGTTAAGTGTGCTCGGGAGGTGGAAAAGATAAGGTTGTCTATACCTAAAGGTTGCAAGTCCTACAAAATAAGTTATGGGATCATAGTTGATTCCATAAGGTCAGCTGGACCTTGAGTATTGTACACTCATGAAATCAGTACATGGTGGCCTTCGTACCATGGGTTAGTGCTCGGAACAAAGAAGAGGGACTGTCGGTTGTTCCTGGTGACTTTTGTCCCGAAACCTTTTATTTGTTACTGAAACTGCAATGCGGGACACTTAGTACTATACATTAACATTAGACATTTCATAACATATCATTTGTATTCATTGATTGAGCACACATCAGAGCATCTGTTTGACATGCACTCATCATACTCATTTGTCATTAAAAATATCTTGCCATATGCTTCAGAATTGATTATGTTGTTTGTCGGTGATACTATTATGTTATATGATGTTGAGTTGAACGGGATCGTGTTTACTGGGCATTCAAAGCTCACGTAACTTTTATGTTGTAGGTTGAGATAGAAATGATTGGAAATCATGGGCGTATGTTGTTGTTCATGCTTGAACTTTATTCATGCTCTTTTAGTTATAGTTTTAGTTGTATTGAATTCAATTGGGAGTTTAGTATTCATTTTTATTGTAAGGCTCTTCTAAAGCAAGTAGACGTACTTAATTTCATTTGGATTATTGTAATTTCTTCCGCAACTCGGTGTTGATGAATAAATCAGATTTATTTCATCTTGTGTCTTCGTAATGATATGGCAATCCGCGGTCTAGAAATGGATTAGGAAGGTCTCACCTCGAGATCCGTGCCATCCCAACTAGGGATTTGGGTTACAGGATCTAGGGTGTGACACACAACCCCAAGTCATATGGCACAAATCCCAAACCAAATCCTTACCAAAATCCACTCAGGTTTACCATCGGTAGGCTCACCGGTGTACCGGTGGGTCAAAACTAGGCAAATTTGGGTCACTGTTAGCAGGCTCACTGGTGTACCGGTGCCTGCCGGTGAGGACCTCTCTGTGTATTTTTATTTCCTGTCGGCAGGCTCACCGGTGTACTAGTGCCTACCAACGGACCGCGATCTGGGTATTTTCTGGATTCCTGAAACCTCATTGTTTGATACCAAAACCAATCCACATCAACTCTAAAGGTCAATAAACATCCTAACAAAAATATTATACTAGATAAATCAGGCCAAACATCATTTTAGTGTAATAAACAAGATCAACATGGATTAAATCATTAGATGCCAATTCTGGAATCTCATCAACATCTATTCTTTAGATGCCAATTCTCCTTTGAGATTTGGAGTCAGGTCCTCCATCGATGCT
>JAUPMG010069907.1:0-13212 GCA_031762675.1 Pachysandra terminalis
TCGGGTGTAAATGGCCACCCATGGGTTTGTCAATTAATTACAAAATTAAACCAAAATGTGAAAATAGGTTGGTCTAAGCAGGGGTATTTTGGTCATTTCACATGATTTTTGGGATTTTCAGGGATTTCTAAGGAATTTGACTACATGGTGGATATTAGATTCAGATGTTGATTTGGAGTTGCTGATTCTCAAACCAAGCCTCAAGGAGCTGCAAAAATAGGAAAACTACACATCAGTGCAAATTGGGGTGTTTACATATTCTCGAATCCACTTCTCACTGGCTAATTAGCTTACGCCTTAGAGCGAAATACTTTCAGGTGAATTAGATTTTACAGAGGAAGAAGACATCGGGGTTGCTAAAGCTGAAGAGTAGTTGTACGACGAGGAGAACAACTTCTACTCTCCCCAGTAATCCACTACATTATTGGATGTATGTTTTCATGTTTTTCTTTTTGAACAATCTTTTTGGATAATGTATATAGATGGCTTCTTTTTGGCCAAATGATAGTGTTTCTTATTATATAGAAATCTGATTTTTAATCTAGAACTTATTTTTGATTCTTTTCCGCCGAACTCTGTATTTTATATTATATAGTTTCCTTGAAGTTATAGTAAGATGTTTAGTTGTTACTATTGTTATTCTTTGGCTGCCACTCTCCTTCGAGGAAGTGAAGATCATGATGCTAGAACCTTCTGGATCGTAACAATCTATTGGGTTTGGGTCGTGACACAACTCAACCATATTCTTCATAGATACTAATAGAACCAAACAAGAAAAAAAAACAAATGACGACAATTTGCCTCAGTACTTTTTACATTATTGATGTATCCTACTTAACAAGGATTGGACTGAAAGCTTCTCTCTCCATCACTTAATTTGTTACATATATAGATGGTAACTGTTGTTTCATTACGAAACAAACTTATTTAGATCTCTTTTAATTTCCAAGGACTGGTTCTACCTCTCACACTTTCAAAATGAAATGCGAAGTTCTAGCAAACATAGATCTCATTCAATGGTCATAAGCAACAAAAGGCAGAGTTTACTCATGTTTTTTGAGGAGAAAATCAAGACAAAAGAATAGATAAAACAAAGAAGAACAAAATCAGGTCCCTAGTTTCTAAAACCTTTCTTGTCTCTCTTATTCTCAGTTAATTCATTAAAAATGAATTTTCATAGAAGAAAATTCCTCGTTTCGACTAGTGGTTACAGGTGTTCCTCTCGAGAATGGGGACCTAGTCTAGTTGAATCCTTCATGAGTAGCATGATGCAATTCACCTTCAATGGATTTTTCATTAAAAAAAATCTATAGTTTCTTTCCTCAGTTCTGATTATAAGAAAATTCAACCTACTGTCCTGTTTTTGATCTACCCCTTCTTGTCTTTGTATGTAATCTTTGTACAGAAAGTTCAAAAAGATAGATAAATAATTGAATAAATAAATTATAAGAATGAGAAGAAGAAAAACTAAAATTCAGCAATAGCATAAACAAATCAAAAGTAGGGAGGTCAATATAATTTGGATTCACCAGATGGAAGTGGTATCAAAGGAATTCTTTATGTAGACAGATAAAAGAATCAATGGAGTACTTATCTCTTAAGAATCTTAACATATAATTATACGTGTTTTATATGAAAACAAAATCAGGATCTCTCTCCTCCCTCCTTATTGACTTCTTTCACTATTGATGAAATTTGAATTTTCTTTTCATACATTTGTTCTTCTCGACATGAAACCGATACGATACTAAAACCCCAAAAGGACAGCATCAATGGACCGACTATCTAATAGAGAATAGAGAAAGATGAGGGGGTTGAGAGAAGGCGATTTCTGGGTGTTATAGGAGAAGGTTTGGGGGACGGTGGAAGAGAGAGGAGGGTTAGAGGATGAATTAGATTGAGAGGATGAGGAAGAAGGAGCAGGAATCGCCTAGAAGACAGAACAACCCAGAGGAAAAATTAGAATGAGAGAGAACTTACCAGATTTTTGCAACAAGGATCATTGTCTTCCACAAATGATAGGTCGATCATCGTCTCCCACAAAGAAACCCCAAGCTTTGTCTCCCACAAAGAAACCCGAAGCTTCTCTCTTTCTGAGAGAAATTTAGGTCGATCTAAAGGAGAGGCAAAGTTTACAAGTTTGCCATCAATAATTTTATTTACAATTTTGCCACCGCAAAAATGCAAAACTCATTCTCAAATTCCAGAAACGGGGTCAGAGGTGATTCTGGGTTCATGTGTATTTTCTCATTCTCATTTTGAGAAAACCCATTCTATCTCAGCTAGCCAAACGCTCGATTTTTTTGTCAAAGCTCATTCCAGGGCTTGGAACTCATTCCAAGCCCTGGAATGAGTTCTGAAAATGGGACCCAAACGAGGCCTAAGGGGTTGCTTAGAAATGAGGTAAGATAAATACCAATTGAAAGAGTTTACAATTCCCTAATTTTTTATAAAACAAGCCTATAACCACTTTTTTTTTTTTTTTTTTTCTTTTTTGTAGTTGATTATGTTTAGACAGTGATTGGCTCGGATGCAGCCATGGCTGCAAGGAAGAAGATGATGCCATGTAAGTTTAACTTTTAAGTTAGATATTATAAGAGCCAGTATCGTGCTCGGGTACCAGGTACTCCGAATCTAGGATTAGAAAACTAAATAAGAACTCAAATCATTATAGAGACGCATAGATTGAATTGGTTATATCGTCCATATCAATCAAACTCATAACAAAGTTTCCTCCTCCATCGAAAGATCCCAAGAATGAAGCTGACATGAAATCCAAACCCAACCAGTTAATTGAAGCCAAATGATGTAATTCATCAATGAACAAACTTTTTTTGTGAAGAAAATATATTTTATTGATCATTATCTATCTGTAGGAAAATACAACTTCATCAATACCAAACAAACAACCTAAAATCCTAATTCTAGCCCTAACTTTTTACATGAAATCTAAAAGGAAAAATGCCTTGAAACTTAAGTAACTATGAGAAATCAAGATTAAAAATGAAAGAAGAACAAGACCTAATTAAGTTTGTTGAGATGAACCACATTGATTCAAATCAGTGAAAAACTCTAACGAGCTCCGATGAAGTAGATCTGATCCAGATCGAAGTTATCAACTAAAATTACTCGTTCCAGATTCCGATGGTCGGAGAAGGTGAAACCAACGAGAAACTCCCACGAGATTCAATGGCAGTTGCTGATTAGGGTTTCGAATGAAGGAGAATCAATCAACTAGCAAGAGAAGGAAAAAAAAGAAAGAAACTGCAACACAAAATGAGCAACGGAAAATCAACTGGTGATGACAATCTTCAATGGTTATATAGCAATGCTAAACTCAAATTCTAAGAACACGTCACTGCCAAGTAATTTCTCTGTTTGGTGCACAATTTTTTCACTTGGTCAGTCATGGATGAAGGATTAGGGCGGAGGATTTCGAGGGAATCGCAGAGAGAAACGAAAAGATGAGGGAAATTTGGGGGAATCGCAGAGAGAAGGAAGAGGAAGGGTTTGGGCAAAGGATATCACGGGAATCGCATAGAGGAAAAGAAAAGAAGAGAGAAATGAGGGGAATATCGCGGAGAGAGAAAAAGAAGAAGGGTTTGGGCGGGAGGGTCTCATGGGATTTGCAGATTGTTTATGTTTTGAGCAATTTTGAGTCTATTAGTACAGTCTCGAGCGCCTGTACATAGCGGTTTGAGAAGCGGTTTGGGTCGACCGCCCCTGAAACGTCCCCACTATTTTCCATTTCTTTGTAGTGAGTTAGCCAATAAAGATACGCGAATATATGCCATAACAAAAGGTATGTTATTTTCCAAAAAATTATCTAATTTTTAGAACATGAAATACATATGAATATAGTTTTATATTGAAACAAACACTCAAAAAATACATTTTCCGTTGAAAGTGTTTTCCTTATCCTGTTCCTATTTTACACTGAAGCAAACGAACTGTAGTGACTTTCATGAGAGGCAAGGGTGACATGTTGGAAAGTTGAAGAGGATCCTTTGAGAAGGGTTGTAAATTAGTTGAGCCGAGCCAAAGTGAGTTGAGTTAATCTTTACCCAGCTTAGCTCACGATTGGTAAACCTTGAGCAAGGCTCATTCTCGGAAACATTTTTTTGGGTACATGATCGCCTCGCAAAAAGCTCGGGCTCAGCTTGCATATTTTTGAGTTCAAAGTGGTTCCCAAAAGCTCAACTTATAAGAAACTTAGCTAAGCACTCGGCACATTAGCCATGCACCAATTGGTTTGGGCTTCAATGTATTGTGGCTCAGCCCAAATTCTTCTCGTGCACCACAACAAGTATAAAATCCAACAAGAGACATTTCTTCTCTCCATTGCGTTAGGGTCTTTTGAGGACGCGAGGAGCGAACAGACGAAGATTTCCCCAATACTATCACTTCATTCTCGCTCCCTCTCTTGAAATCACCATGGTAAGAGAATCTTAACTCGTCTCTCTACTATGTAATATTCTTGTTTCGTTTGTAGTTTTTGAATTCGTCAGATCTGAAGTTATAGACATTTGATTTTGATAAGCTTTTCTTTGATCTTGAATCCTAAGTAAATAACTTCTGATTAGTTTATGTCAATGGTGATTCGTTGAAAACCCATTTGTTTTATTCTCTCATTGTTAGCTATATTTGATTATTTTTCATGCTTTTTTGGGTCAGATTCACCACGTAACACATATTACCATTTTCTATTGTTCTTATTTGAACCCAGTTCTAAAGCCCTTATTAGTTACATCTGTTGTTTAATGGTGCTTTTGGAAGTGGCAAATCTATAATCCACGTTAGATAGAACCAAATCGAAGATGCCCACCTTGCAAAGTTGGTAAATTCTGGATTATTGGTATCACAGATACTTGATTCAGAGAACCCATATTCGGAAGCTAGAGTATTAGAAAGTAACTTTATTTTCGGAATGTAAGTTTCCAATTTGTATTAATAAGAATAAAATACATTGAAGTTTTACATGACCCAAATATAAGGGATACAAGATGAAGACGACCATACTTCCTACAGAAAAACCAGATTTGCCAACCATGCCAAAAGATAGCATGAAAGAAAACACTAAACAGAACAGTTCACAGGATAGAGAACAGTTTTACGAACAAACTCAAGTCAGCACCATATGTTAGGAACCAATGCACCATATTCATCAGCAGGATCCAAACTGTAAGCAGAACACCAACAGTTATTCAGAAGTAGAGAGAAGGTCATGAATACAGATCAGAAAATAAGTCACCCCCAAATACGCAAATTATTCAAAAGTGAATCTGAGAGAAGCCATAACCAAAACCCCTAGCACACCCTAAAGCAACAACAACATAGAGGATATCAGTAGCAGAAACTCAGTAGACTTTATAACCATCAAAACAGGCCAGAACACTCAGAGGAACTCAGCGGTACCGAATCAGGAAAAATACCCCAGAATCATTACTCAATTCATCACCATTATCCATGAACCAAAATACCAATGATATCACGAGGAATGAAAGCTATCATCGGGATGCAATACCATGAGGGCTACCTATCCATAGGCATAACACCAACAGTTTAGTCAATTGTTGAGGGTAGTCAGCCTATCCTGATCATATAAAGGTGATCAACCCGAAGATGAGGGTTAGGCCCAATTCTGACTGTTGAGGGTAGTCAGCCCTGTCCTGATTATGTAAAGGTGATCAACTTGCTAGCAAACATTGGCACTCGCTTTAGGGAGATCCCCGGGAAGAGGAGTCCTTATTCGGGGTAGCCTTGGCTCAATAGTGAGATCTCGAGTGGGCACCCCGAAAAAGGGGGTTGGGGGCTCGAGTATATGTATGCATTGCACCAGATGGCGTTATGTGATTGGGTAATTTTGAATTTACAAATTCCTTGGTCATCAAAGCTAAGGTACTGAAATCTGGGTTTATGCCCAAATACCCATGAATTGAAAGTTCACTCACTCGAAAATTGACGGAGCTAAGGATTCCTTTAGTTTTCTAATGCTCCAGTTTGTTCCCTGGCTCTAGGGTTTGCCTCCTTTAGTCTCCACAAAAATTTTTGGGTTTCTAGAGGATTAAGGTCTTTATACTTCCTCTTAAGTTTAGGGTCTATTTTGTTGGGTTCTTATGGGTTTCACTTAAGTCTGAACCAGGTTCTATAGGTTTCAATTAAGTTTAAACCACCCGGTTAAGTTAACCTATTGGGTTTGACACTTATTGTTTCCTAATAACTTTTATGTTTCTATAACCCTAAATAAATATTTAAAGAGGGTTGATCATGAAATGTCTCACTCTCTTCTAGGTGAAATTACACTTATAACCTTAGCCCCTTGGGAAAATTACCAAAATACCCTTATTCTAGAATTTAAAAAATTCCAAGTCCTTACAGAAAGACAGTCTTCATCTTCTTGCCCAAGGGGAAAGACAGCCCTTGACGGCAATAGAGGGAAAGACAACCCTCGACGACGTAGAAGGAAAGTCAACCTTCATCTTCTTGCATAAGGGAAAAAACAACCCTTGACGGCTCCAGAAGGATAAACAACCTTCACTCTTCACTCTTCATTCTTGGCTAGAAGGAAAGACAACCTTCGATAGCGTCGAAGGACAGACAACCTTCAATAATGCTAGAAGGTTAGATAGTTTTTGCCAATACTAGATAAGGCGCCTTAGGTGTAGAAGATTTCGTGCCTAAGCTATAGGGGGACTAGGAGATATAAAATTAGGAGGGGCGTAAGGCTCACTAGCTTTAAGTCGTGCTATGTACTACATCCGCTCGTCGTTTTGATTTATGATTGGTCCACCTAATCGTGATTAATTATTTATGGGTTAACATTTAAACGCTATTGAAAACAGCTTGGCAGAATCTCACCTAACGTTACTTCTCATGTGCTTGCTATAAATAGTAGCGCATTTCCCAGAGAACAAGACGGATGGAGAATTAATGCTTAAGGCTCCAAAACGTAACTCTTGTGTGTGCTCATCTTAACAAATCTTACACTAACCGCTATTTGATCTTACCATCTTTTGTTCATTTGAAGATAGGGTACAATTAATCATCAAACTAGGCTTCTGCTGAATCAACCATCTGACCGTTGGCGATCCTCTACAAATAGGCATGTCTACGGATCGGATCATGATCCGGATTTGATCCGAATCCGATCCGATAATCCCAAATTCGGTATAGGATTTTAGTGATCCGATTCGATAAAGATTGGATCTCATTATAATGAAAAAGGGAAAAGTTCACTTTGGCCCCTATAGTTTTTGACAATTGCAGTCAGATACCCTCTTGTTTTTGAAATCCCATTGTCCCCCCTCTGGTTTACTGCCAGGTCTCGGATACCCCCCCTCACTAACAGAACCGTCTGGTTCATTGAGTTTGTAAGTTAAAATTAAATTTTAATGACTATATTACCCTCTGGTTCAATGTCTAGTCTAAGTAAAAAAGGGCATTAACAAAATTGCCCTTTTTTACTTTGACCCCTTTAATCACGCGTCAGGGAGCAAGTGACCAGCGAGAATTCCTGCAAAGTAGCTAATGTATCGGCGAGATTTCCTGCTAATGTGCCGACGAGTTCAAGTCACCTGATTCATTTTCTACAAAAAGGGTTTCTCTCTCTCTCACCCAAATCGATCTGAACTTACGAGATCTCCCTCATTCTATTACTCTCAGCAAAATAACAATTCTGAAGATCAAAACCCGAAAAAGTTTTCGAGGAATCGCTCAATAGAGATGGGTTCGGAGCTGATTTACAGAGGCCATGAAACCCAACCCTAAACAGACGTTTACTCGCCAAAGCAACTGAAGCCATGGCTCTCCGTGACTCATCCAATCTATTACATGCTTCGTGAACAGCGTCTCGTCTTCGTCCTCGTCGGCATCACCATTACTAACCTCATCTTCACCCTCTTCCATTCGTCCCCGGTGACTTCTACCCGCAACAACTACATCTCGATCCCTAATTCGTATTTCCCTACTGAGTCAAACCGACTCGCTCTGTAGTGACCCTAACCCTATTATTTAATTTGATAATTAAATGCTCTTTAACCCTTTACTTGAACCTTAGGATCTAATTGTAAGAGGAAGGGCTAAACTGGATCATTATGTAATTTTGGAGAATTTGTGGTAACTTGTATTAAATGTTGAACATTAGGTGGACTGGGCTTGGACCCTACACTTTAAACTTGGATTGGAGCATGGATTGGTCGAACGGCCCATTGGGCTTAAGGTAAGGCTAATTAGGTAATTCCAACTTGATTTGAATTGATTGAGTGGGATAAAGGAACTCTCCCACTAACCCACGTTCCTTCCAAATAGAGAGAAGGGAGCTCTCATTGCTTCACACGTCCAAAACAGAAAGGGGGAGAAGAAAAGAAAATCTGGGTTGAAGGAAAAAGATAGAGAAGGAAGAAGAAGAAGGAAAGCTAGAAAAAGGAAGGATTTCCCATCTCAAGTTGCAGAAAACACAAGGCTGAAGAGGTAGAAATTCTCCTTAGATCTTACGGTAGTTATGATCATAGATCTATGATGATGCTATAGATGCATACATAAAGGTGATTTGCATGATTCAATGATCAAGCATGATTTGATCCATGTTTAAATGAGATTATATGATGTTTTTCATGATTGTATGGAATAATGTGTAGAAAAGACCATGATAGTATGAATTTAGATCTTGGATAATTGATGTTTGTGATGATGCAAATCCATGATTATGTAATAGGTTTTGTGTGAAAGGATTTGATTAAGTTAATGGTCATACAAAATGATGATTTATTGCTAAAAAGTGTAAAAACAAGATTGTGAATGTCTGGGCACGAAGCCCTATGAAAACTATAAATTCTGGGCTCAATTACTCATTCGGTAGATCCTCGATAAATACCGAGACATCTATCGAAAATTCCCAGAAATTGATGACATTCTGGACAATCTGTCGAGCCTCGACAGGACATGCACCGAGACTCTCGGTAGGAACCTTGGCAAATACCGAGCATCTACTGAAGTCCATTTGAGGGGCAATTTCATGGGAAGTTCCCATATGAGGTTTTGGATATGTGTGATGTTGGTTTGTTTGCAAAATGAATAATTATGATCGTATGATAGGAAGTGTGTAGCTCTCTTGAGTTTCAGTATGAATTGGTAGTATAAGCTGTGATATGACTTGATTGTGACTCTAAGGAATTCTTATGTGATCTATAATTAATGTGTGAGTGGTGTATGGAGTATCCACTAGATGTCAATGTGATTGACTGTGATGTTTGACTTGTATGATGTGTGAGTGGTGCTGGGAGTATCCACTGGTTGTCAGTGTGATTGACTATGTTGTCTGACCTGAGTATGATGTATGAGTAGTGCTGGGAGTATCCACTGGAAGTCAATGGGATTGACTATGTGTTTGAGTATGAATGGTTTGTGAGTGGTGCTGGGAGCATCCACTAGTTAACACGATGATGAGGTGTGACTCTATGTGAGCTCACCATAGAATAGTTTACTGGTGTATTCTTCCATGTGGTGAAAGTCCCTTAAAAAATAGGTCTTACTAGTGTATTCTTTCGTGTGGTGAAAGTCCCTTAAAGAATAGGTCTTACTGGTGTATTCTACCGTGAGGTACAAGTTCCTTAAAGAATAGGAATTGTGGCATTCTACCATGAGATGCAAGTCCCTTAAAGAATGAAATGGTGGCATTCTACCATGGATGCAAGTCCCTTAAAGAATGTATTGATTATTTGAATGAACATGTGGTTAGGCTAAGCCTAATTACTTTTGCATATGTATCATTATCTGCATTTCATTATGCATACTCACATCATATCATACTTCATTAATTATTTGCATATGTTTGACTTGAAGTGAATGTTTGTGTGTACTTTCATTGAAGATTGGTTGTAATGCATGTGGAACAGTGAATTGTGTTTTGAGACATGGTGGGACCATGTGGATTGTATGTTAAGGCATGGTGGGACCATGTGGTATATTTGTCAATGCATGATGGAATCATGTAGACTGTGCATTTGTGGCATAGTGGGACCATGTGGATTAGGTGCTAATGCATGATGGGATCATGTGAACCTTATGATTTATCATGGTGGGACCATGTGGATAAGTTGTTATGGTGTGATATGATTATATGTGTGAATGTTAACTATAATGGGATTATGTGATTGATAAACCTTGATGGAATGTAATGGGACTACAATGTGCTATGTGACACACTTATTGAATGGTATGTTTAATATATAGTTAAGCTAATACACTGTGAGTGAAGTATTATCTGGTGAGTGAATTTGTATGAATGAATTTGTATTGTTATACATCCATGGAAATAATCATTGTAATTTCTTTGGATTTCCCTACTGCCCTGTGGCTCATCCTTATATTGAAATAGGTGATCAGTTCGTGTAGTGTGCGGGTCAGGAGAGGAATTTCTTTAGATTCAGATACTTGAAATGATACAATGGATATTATTTAGTTTTATTAACTTTGGTTTTGACCCAAGGGGGCATTGAAGTTGTAATAGACTAGATAATCTTTTGATTTGTGGGATTAAACTTAACTTGTATTAGTTAAGTTGAAAGTTTTAATTTGTTCAGACATCCGCTGGTTTATGTTATTAACTCTAATTAACCATGTGATGGTTGTATTGTTGTGAATGGCTATCCGCATCCAGGCATTTGATCTGAAGGTTATTCCCTTGAAAATCCTTAAGATCCTATATCTCGAATTTTGGGAGTGATACGCTCACCGAGTTGCTTACAATCACCGTGGCAGTTTCGGGGTTGTTAACTTAGGCGGGAAGGTGCCTCTAGGTTTGAAACGAAAGAGGTTGAGGATCATCGTCACCGGTGGAGTTGGGTTCGTCGGAAGCCACCTCGCGGACAGACGGGGAGACACGGTGATCGTCATCGATAATTTCTTCACGAGAAGGAATGGAGAAGACGAAGTAAAATTTCTCCCCAAATTTTTTTACGATTTGAATAGCCGGCTGTGAATGGTCGGCGGCGGCAAATGGTGTTGAGGATTGGGATGCCCGAATAGAAGAATGGAGAAGACGAAGTAAAATTTATCCCAAAAACTTTTTACGATTTGAATGCCCTCAATAAAGGGCATTCTTGTCATTTGTTGGTTCCGGTTCAACCCCGGTTCAACCATGGGTTGACCGCAGGTTTAAAACCAAGGCTTTTTTTCGTCTTTTTACCCTCACTAAAGGGCATTCTTGTCATTTGTTGGTTCCGGTTCAACCCCTGTTCAATCATGGGTTGAACTGCAAGTTTAAAACCAAGGCTTTTTTCATCTTTTTACAAGAAAAACTAACGACGTTAGCATTTATGTTAGTGTAGGGGGTATCTGAGGCCTGAAAGTAAACCAGAGGAGGGACAATGAGATTTTAGAAACAAGAAAATATCTGATTGCAATTGTCAAAAACTGCAGGGGTCAAAGTGAAATTTTCCCTAATTAAAGCAACAATTGAGGGGGGCGACTTGAACCTCGCATCTTCACACCTTCAGTAAGAAATCCAAGCGCCTTACGATCCAGCCAATTTCCTGATGGTGTAGTTAAATGATATATGTAACCTACCCTAATCTGAAATCTCTATCCATCCCTCTCATTCTCTTCTCTCCCTCTCATTCTATCTTGCGACTGACGGTGACCCTAGTCCAACGGCAATCTTGCTCCGACGAGCACCTAATCTGGTAAGACTCTCTTTCTCCCATTTATTCATTTCTTCTTTTTCAGAAATTGAGCACCGTCGAGTCATCGACCCTGTTCTTCCTTTCCTTTTCACTTCATATGTCACAATTCTCTCCACCCCTTTTTCATCACCTCTAACTCCACAATCTCTGTAAACCGCAACCCTCTTCTCTGTTCTTGAACCAAATGTTGAAGTAATGAATGCGAGTGGTTCATTCCGACGCCTTTAATTTTTCGAACCACCAAAAATTCCAAACAACCAAGATCATCGGCTTTCTTTTAGGTTTGTATTTCTGATTTTCTCTCTCTCTTCTTTTTTTCTTTTGATTTTTTATTTCCATTTCTCTAATTTTTTTTTCTTCTTGATTTTACGATTCAGATTGTTGGCCGGAGCATTTGAAACGACCAGTCTTCCGTTTAGAAGTATTGATTTGAAGATCAATTCTATTTTTATTTTGATTCTTTTGAAGACTTGGAAGATAGATTTCTTTTTTTCTCTTTTTTGTTTTGATTTGAATTTTTTTTTAATAATAATTACTTTTTTTTTTCAAAGGAGATTGCAGAAGTGTGATTGCTTTTGTTGAATCTGAAAGAAAGTGTAGTTTGTTGAGGTAATTTGATCATTTGTTATGTATTTGAACGTTCATTTTTTTATGCAATTTACAAGTGATTCGATGGGATCAGATTCGGATATTCTGATTTCACTATTGGATCGAATTCGGATTTTACTATCGGATCAGTTGCGATTCGGTCCGAATCCAACCCGTTGACGGAGACCCGGTTCGGATCGGACAAAGGGGTTGGGCTAACCGGTCGATCCATCACTAAGTTTTTCACTCTGTGCTCGGGTAACGAGTTTGATATAGGGTGGATTCCGGAACGGATTAGGGTATGATAAAACCCGCACCGTGCCATTATAGTTCGCATCTCTGTTTTTAGAGTAAAGGCGGTTCAAATCTGCTATTCTGTTTGGTTTTTTCAGCATCCTCAGAGAATTCAGAGCTATTAGAGGTTCTCTTCATCTTCTCATCGTCAAAAGGCAATTTCAACCTTTAAATCGAAGCCCTTTTGACCTGTTTGCGTAATCTTAAGCAAATCAAAGCAGAACAGAAAGAGAGAGATTTCAGTTCATTGTCATGGTATATCACCTTCTTAACTTGGAAATTACAAATCAACTTTCATGTCCAAATCGAACATTATAAATTTCTTCTTGGAATTTTGTTTCTTTTCGTCCACCTTTTTTTTTGGTCCAACAATCATATGTGGTCAAATCTTTATTTTCTTTTGAATGTACTTATTATTTCTTTTTGATTTGAAACGCCTATAATGTTCTCTGAGATATAGTCT
Source organism: Pachysandra terminalis (assembly GCA_031762675.1). Classification (NCBI taxonomy): domain Eukaryota; kingdom Viridiplantae; phylum Streptophyta; class Magnoliopsida; order Buxales; family Buxaceae; genus Pachysandra; species Pachysandra terminalis. The sequence goes on from JAUPMG010069907.1 coordinate 13,027, forward strand.
TGATAGATTTTTGATTTTTATTGCTGTAATTGAGAATTGAACTCTTAAAATTTTCAATTACTGAGATGTGTCTATGATAAATTCTAAAGCGAGTTTTGATCTGAAAAGAATTCTCATGTTCTTGTTTCTAATTCTTCTTCCGTGCATGAGAGACCTCAATTTTTCTATGTGGTCTCATTCCCCCTG
>JAUPMG010069918.1:0-11306 GCA_031762675.1 Pachysandra terminalis
AGAGAATGTGATGATCAGAGGTGAGAGCCTCTGTAGTAGGTCAGGTGAATCATGACTTCCCTGCGGGTATGACTTTAGTCTACTGGAGCTCCCGAATGGACCGATGGATGAGGGGAATAACTTCAGGCTACTGGAGCTTGTCGGGGCCAAGTGTTTGAATGTGCCAGTGTGCGAGTTTTCTTGGATCTGACATGTCGTATCAGATTCATTGGAGGGATAAACCAGGTGGGACAGATCCACTGACATACTACAGAGTACGCATTAGGCACCCATATATATATATAGTATTCTTGTATAAGTCACCGTAGGGATGGATTCAAATGTTTTAGCATGCATTGCATTAGATGTTGACATGGAATGAATATGGAAAGGATACCTCATGCATTGCACATACATGTTATTGATTGTGATTTAGAACTCTGTGTAGAACTTATGGATCCCTAAACATACTTCTTACTGGCTAGTTAGCTCATGCCGTTTTGCAAAACAATTTCAGGTGATTTAGCTTTCCCTACCATTGAAGAGTCAGAGACTGAAGTGGACGATCCTTACGCTGCAGAGGATGACCACTATCTGCCTATCTGTTCGTAGCCTGTAGTCGTGAATGTATATTTTTGTTATGTCCTTACTTATTTTTCTTCCCGTGTAGAGATTTTGTTAATGTAAAGAACTGTTGTTTCTTTTTTATGAGTGATCAAGGCTGTTTGATCTTGATCCTCATTTATATGGTTATGTATATAAAACTTTGACTTTTAACCTAGAATGTTTTCGATCTTTTTCCGCTACTATTTAATATTGTTAATTGCGTTTTTAGTTTAATCATTATTAATTTGAGAACAATAATGCTGTGTTGACCGCCATTCTCCCGTTGTGGAAATGAAGGTCATGTCTCTTGTCTCCATTAGACCTAAAAGGGCCTCTTTTGGATTTGGGAGGTGACAAATTACTTCATGCATTGCACTTTGATTGTTTTCTTCTGTGTTTGATTTAGAGTTTAGTAAATGTTTGTAACTCTTAGAGGTCTTTCCCATTTCTGATATTATTTACTTACTGGCTAGTGTAGCTCATGCTTTTTAGCAACCTTTCAAGATCTATAGAAGAAACCGCAACTGAAGAAAACAATGCTCAGGACATAGGCTTCGAAGAAGAAGAAGATTATTTCTGTCTTCTGTGATTGTAAACACTTAATTTTTTTTGGGATTTTGCTTTGATACTTTGGTTTCTTTTTAAGACGTATATATCTTTTGGGGATACTTGTCTTAGTATCCTTTTAAATCTAATTTTCATCCTAGAAGTGTATATTTTCCGCTGCTTGCATTGTAAATGCCGTATAGTATGAATTTTAATATCGTACATTCTCTTTATTCATACTTTCTTTTGGGCTCTTGTTATACTATGCTACCACATCCTTTCCTTAAGGAGTGTAGGTCACGATCACAATCTCATTGGACCTCAGGTGGCTTTATAGGTTTGGGTCGTGACACCTGTGTCGGCCCTCTCCCTTTCTATGAATGAACCAGTGTGTTTTCCTTTTGTAATAGCAGTGAATGTTTATGGATTTGTGTTTGTTGATTGCAACATTTCAATTGTACTCATGCATTTAGTTCCTCACCCTCGCCTTTAGAACTCGTTAGAGAAATTTCGAGGATGAAATTCTTTTAATGAGGTTAGAATGTAAGAGCCTGAATGATCATCCATAATAACTAAATTAGAACATAGGTGAAAAAGGAAACCTAGTAAGCAAACTCACTAATAAGTAGGAATTGATACTCACCAAATTCTTAACCCCATAAAACCCATTAGGAATGCCTTAAGACCAAAAGTCTGATCAGGTAAGTTAATTTAATATAGGCGCAAGATTTATTAGATAACAGTGACGTTAGCAATTAAATGGAAAATAAAATAGTAGGACAAGAAAATAATTGTAGCTAGTTACTCTAGAGACACACCTCAAACTCATAAGGAAAACCCCTCTATCAGTAGCTGCATAGGTGTCCAGTAGGAAATTATAGGACCGAAAACCCCGTATTACCCCTACAGATGTTCCTATTCACACCTTTGCCATTGGGGCCTGTAAATAGAACACATAGTCATAACTTCATTTTCTGTTTCCCCTCATTTTATTGGAGCCCTTAGAGATGAAGAAAGGGCATCGGATACCTTAGAGACGCGACGGAACAGCCTTGATGCACCCCGGCAATGCCCAAAGCTGAGTTACCTTTCGTTGATTTCGTATTTTCTTGTGTTTTGGCATTGTGACCAAGGGGAAAGATTTGTTTGTTGAATCCCCACCTTCCCTTTGGGTCTATTAAATGATTTCCATGCTTAGGATATTGTTAAAACCCCTGACCATCCCTCATGAACTGAGTTTTAAGAGAAATTAATCACTATGGTTAGCAAAGTTGAGAAAAACCCACAAATCCGCATGTAGACTAACAATCTGGACCCAAAAAGTATAACCGAGCCTCCCTGGTAGGATATGTGTCCTCCAGGTGAAATTTCAGGCAGAATGGACCCTTGTCATTGCTCGGCGACCTGCTCGGCGCATCGAGTAGGCCGCCGAATCTCAGAGCCTTTTTAGGTCTCACTGGAATGGTCGTCGAAACCCTGTTCGGTGAGCCGAGGACCTCACCGAACCCAAAATTTCAAGTAAAACCAGGAACACTTTTGTTCTATCGAGACTCACCCAGAACAGTTCCCGAAGGGCCAAATCATTTGGCACCTTTTTACCATTTTCGGTGAGCCGAGAGGTCGCCGAGGACCCCGCCGAGTGCCTCCTTTGGTCTAACGTTGGAGAATTGGTTAGGGGCACGTGTAGAATGACCAACCTCACATGTTTGGCACATTTTCGGAGCCAAAACACTTACCGTGCAAAATATCACTCCCCAACCCGAATGTTAGCTTTTCTAGATTTGGCCGAGCAATAGGAGTTTGGTGCAAAACTCATGTAAGTGACCCCAAAACTCCTCCTTGAGCTCATCACTGTCATTTTATACATGTTTGTGTATTAAAGGAGGTATTTGTGATGTGTTAACTCTTTTTTTTGATGAAAAAGTGATAATTCCTTACATCCCTTGCATGATTTGCACATACGAACTGTCATATATGGATCTTTTGCCCAAAATGGATTCTTGTGATGAAGAGTATAAGTTTAGAAGTTTTCTTATGCCTATCGTGTGATTTGGGGCATGTAGGTACTCTATTTGGATTGTCTCATATTTATATTTAGTTTATGCCCTTTTTACTTTCCTATTTGACTCAATAACTATAGAGTGATTTATATGTAACTTGTGTACTATGGTACCTTATAGAGTAGGATCATGGAACTGTGCCCGTGTGATTGCCTGTATTAATATATGTCTGTGACTCATTGGGTGAGTGCATTAATTTAAGGATTTGGGTATTATGAGATGCATATGGTCCAACTTACTGTGAGAGCTCTGTCTAACATCCCGTGTAATACCCTGGGTTTGATTGTCATATGAGATGACTAGACTTGTTGAACATGTTTTCCTATGAGAGGAATATAATGTTTTCACCCAAGATGAGAGGGAACTCTTGGGGGCATTCCTTTGAAGACTTATGGTAAGGTGTTTTCCCTAGGATGGGCACATTGGTGCGGCTTAGAAGGTGGTGAGTTTTTCTAAGGATCAGCACATTGGTGCAACTTGGAAGATGGTGAACCATAATTATACATTAATGTCGAAATGTGAATAAGTATGATTTCCCTGAGGGCCTACTGTTATTGTTGAAAACCTTCGATTATTACCCATGATCATAAACAAGTGGGGTGATTTTGCCTCCTTGGTTGAAAACCCATAAAACTATAATGTACACATAGAATAATCCTATCCCTTGAACACGGTGATGAAGTCACATCGATGGGACATCCGTGATAGTCCTATTGGATTATGAGGGAAACTTACATTATTTCACTTGTCCATACAGTACACTTCATTCTGCATTACATGTTCTTGCTATTATTATTTTTAGAGTCTTGTGTATGACGCATTTGGCCTAATTCCCATGTAGATTTATGCATATGGTTACTGAGATGTTGACCTTTGAGGTTCTACCTAGAGTGGACGGGAGAGAAAATAGCTGGTATGAATTCTATAGTTATTCACTTATGCATCACCACTAGCACATATGCTATGGTTATCACGTATCTTACACTTATTGCATTTTTCTCATAATGTTGGAGCATGAGCAAATGCACTTCATCGAGGAATACTCATTCTGGCCTCCAGCTTATGTGTGTTGTATTATATCTTTCAGGTTGAGGATCTTGGTCATAAAGAGAGAGACTAGATTGGGTACCGCACTCTGTTAGAAATCTAGTATTGATCTAGAATTAGATTTTTCTTCTTTTAGATTTCATCAGACTTAGAATTGGTTATATTAGTTACTTATATCTTACTAGAACTGTTTTAGTCTTCCGCTTATGTTTTGACCATTGTTATCCACTCCCATAATGATATGGGGTGAGAGTTGCAAATAAATCAGAGACCTCAGAAATTGGGATGTTCTGGTTGGTTCATGACAAAAATGGTATCGGAGCCTAATTTCTTGTAAGACTTAAGTAACTAGCTTAGGATTTGCATAGGACTTCAGGCTAGGACCATATAGGTTAACCTCCAGTTAAGGATATGTAAGAGTTAATAGGACTAATTATAAGTAGGATGTGAGATAGGGATGTACGAATGATTTTTGTTTTTTCACCCTAGTTAGTAACTCCGGATGGACAATCAGGAATAACTAGTGCTACTAATCATAAACGTTCTAAGGCAGAGGCTACTAGGGTGAAGTCTTTGTTGAGTGTTAGTGTCACGACCCAAACTTAAGGATATTCTAGTAAGAACCCTTATGTTTGTACTGCAACTCTCATCCCAATCGGAATCGGTAGTGGCAATCAATATCAAACCAAAATTACAGAAATTTAATAAACTTCCAAAAGAATCTAATTTTTTGAAAAATAAGTAAAGTATATCCTATCTATTACATCCAAAACACTTAACTAAATTCACAGCGGAAAAGAAAATAATAACATCCTATTTCAAGTAAAAAACTGAAATCCCTAACCCTATACATAATATCTGATCTAGGAAATAAAATGGTAATTCCGGTAGCAAAACTTCACGTAAAACTCACTCCACGCTTTGATTAGTTCCATCAAGTTCACAAAAAGGGTATTCGTCTTGCTCTCCATTATCATTAAATTACTCATCTAAATTAGCTGAAATGTTTGTCATAAGACGTCAACTACACTTAGCCCAGTAAGTAAAATCAATTAAGTAACATCCAACATGAAGGAGGATCGATACCAATATGCAAATATATAACATAAAAATAGTAACTAATCATGGTAAATATGCAGAATATGGTATGCATGTTCAGATTATTAATGCATGAATGCAAGCTCATGTAGCAAGACATATTTATCACCAAGTGTGATCCATGCAAAATATCATGCTGTGAATTATGCATGCTGTTTAGAATTCGAATTATGTAAGTCCCACACTAGACCAATCAATTACTAAGCAAGACGTCTTCTCGATCTGTTCCCCATACAGAGCCACTCTCAGTAAGATATTCCAAGTGAGCACTATAGTTTTGAGGGGTTTCGACCAAGAGGGCACAATTCCCCCACCTAGTTGCGGTTAAGGCAATGCAAAAATCCAAGGTGTCACATAATTAGGACCAATCTCAGTGAGTATTACGTAAGGCAAATGGCAACAGAATTTCACTTGGCATCCGTTACATATAATAATACGCTATCGAGATGACGAAAACTGGGGTATATTGGGGTAGCAAATCCCTCAACCGATAATATTTGTCGATTCGGGACTCCCTCACCTAATCATGATGTCCAGGTCATGATCCACTCAAATGTAATCATAAACTTCATCATAAGTGAAGTCTGATGGCAGGTCTAGTATATGACCAGAATGTAGTCATTAACTCAATTTGGTTATGCTGTGCAATGTGAGGTGTTTGGGCACATTAACCAATCTTACAACATGTGTATAGTTGTGAAATAAGTCTAAGTACCATATATGAGGCTTAATACATGATTCAAATCATCATAATATCAAAATCAATCAAATAATGCATAATGTATGATAAATCGTAATGAATAATCCAACAAATCGATCAACCTACAACTAGTATCATGTAACCATAAAAATTAATATACCATTCATCATATTCCATCAAACAATCAATTATAACATAATATCATAACAAACAACCCAACCTGGGCTGACCGGCAGGCCGGCCGGTCGGCTAGTCTGCCGGGTGCCTGGGCAGGTCCAAAGAACACTTTAGTCAAAGTCTATGGCTGAACGGTGGGCTAATCGGTACACTGGTTGGCCATCCGGCAGCTTAGACAGGGGCCAAATTAACAAGGTGTAGAGTCTAAATGTCATGAACTAAACCGGAAATCCTCGTTGATGGTTCAAAATTTGGAATCGCAACCTTCACCCCAATAAAACTGAGAGTGGCAAGGCAATATCTAGCCAAGTCAGGCTAAATATATAATGGATATTAACTAAGATTTTAAAATTTAAGCTATTACAGGTCTTAAGTAACATCCAATATAGTTAATTATAATACATGCAGCGAAATTATAACTAGTCTAGCATTTTCAAATCAATTCCTAATAATAGATTAGGTAATTACCTTAATAAATTTCCAGAGGAAATTATTAGAATTATCAGAGTCGCGAGAAGTACTAAATATGTATTGGAATTTCTTTCAAGAGAATTCATAAGATAAATTTACAATTAAATCCATACATATTTGATGAAAACTAAATAAACGATATACAATAGAAATTTTAAGATTAACACTACAATTAGCTGTTACATTTCATTAATAGGTAAGGTTCACGTTCAATTCTTCATCAAGGTCTTCGACTCGATCTTCGTCTAACGTACCTAAAATGTGGTCGCTATAAAGTGTGAGCTACACTAGCCAGTAAGTATGATACCTTCAGAAATATATAAGACTATCCTAGAAAACATGCAATTCACAAAACTTACAGTTCATATAACAATCAAACAGAAGTAGATGCATGAGGTCAATTAATTAATTAATGCATGCGGCGCACCTTCCTTACAACTATCACAACCAGTGATCTATGCAAACATTCTAATCTACAATGGGTCTATGTTGTTATTAAGGTAAACCGATCCACCTTTGGGTAGGCCAAGACCCAAAGATAAGATCATTTATGCACAGTCATAGTTAATGATGGTTCCAGCGTATGATCCCAATTGTACTATCCAGGGTCCACACACAGTAACCACCCCCCAAAAAATGGACTGAATAGCAAATTATTCTATGTGCGCAACATAGTTTCTAGGGCTTTCAACCTAGAAGACACAATCGCCTCACCTTATTTTCGATCATAGGGATGAATCCGAAGGTCTCACACAGAACCACCGCAGAGAACCATAATCTACTGATCAATGATCAGAGTTAACTCATTTGATTCGGATATTGGGTCTTACCGCTATAAGGTGCCCTCACCAATCATCTTTCCTCATGTCTCTTGTGATCTATGCTTCAGATGCGTCCCGCACCATGGGAGAACACAATTGTTGGTCTGTTGGGGTGATCAATCCCTCAACCACCTAATCTAAGTCTCCTCACTTATAATGACTTCCAGGTCACCATATTCTCATGTAATAAATATTGATCCTCCGACTATGGATTCAATGACAGGTTTTACTTATAGACCAAGTCCATGGTCAAGAGTTAATCTTGTGCATGTAATGAGGTGCATGATAACTAAGCATTCAAGTGATAGTGTACAGGTTGTAAACATACCTATTCACATGAAGTATACATCACAATTCAACAAAACAAATTCATAGAATTTAGTTGCCTAAATATACTTATACATTTTTCGTGTAATGTGCCAGATATGATATTAACTTTGGGTGTTGATCATCTTTGTCAACCTCTTACATCTCATAACTGCATGGATATAGTTCCATGAGAAAACAGTTACTATTGTTTGACTATTCCAAGTCAACCTTCCACATTTGTATATTTCACTTTACAAATCAAATTTAAGAAATAAAAGCTATACTAAGATCATGGCATGTGCATAAGGCGTACAAAAAAGATTACATACTATTTTGTGTACAGACTGCGTTAGGATGTAGTTAGAACATGCATATTATTACACTTAGACATGGAACACTCCACAATTCAGCACAACATATTATGTCATCTAAAACATCATCTCACACACACAATGGCAAACACAAATCACAACAATTAATAGGTAGGCGTGGCACCCACTATTATACACTACACAAGCATCCTACTATTATTAAATTTTAATTGGCCCTTTCTACTATTTGGGTGAGGTCTTCGGTGTAGGCTTCGGCGTAGGCTTCGGCGTACTGAGATCCCTTTCGGCGACCTCCTTAGTGGACCTCACCTGAGATTCAGCGACAATTCCGGGACATGTTTTTTCGGTGACCACTTCGGTGTCCCCTTCGGCGCATCGTAGTACTTCTCGGCATCTTCCTCGGTGAACCAATCTGACATTCGGTGATATTTCCAGAACATCTATTTTCAGCAACTAGGTCGGCGCCCTACTCGGTTGATCGAAACTGATTTCGGCACCCCGAAGCTACATCGGCGACCTCTCGGCTGACATTCAACCTCGGTGACCTCTCGGTGAACCAAGATGTCCGCCCTCAGCCCAGAAGTTCATGTTCAATGACCATTCGGCACGCCTAAGTGTTCACCTAATGCCGCAAAAGGCTACAATGCAGGGGTTTTTCTTTCATTCCAAACATACAATAAATTGAAATTTACTAACATGCATTCTTTATCCAAAATCCCTAAAAATACGCACCTAAACATGATATTAGTCTAACATCTAAAATCATGTAAAATCAAGCGATTCTGCAAACATAAAAATAACCTGAAATCACTAATTAGACCCCTAATCCATTTCTAAAACATGACAAATGAGTTCTAAATCATCATCTAAACATTTGAGTCTCTCAAAAGTTGTTAGAAACATGTAGGTAATGAGAAAGGCATGAAATCTATGATGTCTAGGTACATTCGTGAAGATATCCACTTACCCTTTTTTGAAGATGTAACAACTTTCATGCATTCCAAATCCTCTTTTTCTATTTCTTCTCCTCCATGTTCTCCTCCATGCTCCAACCTAACCCTGGCCTCCATCCCAAGAGAAAATGAGAGAAAGAGGTTTGAGATCCTCTTTTCTCTCCTCGACCTAACCCTAACACATGGCGTCATCTTGACCCTCCAATTCTCTCCAACATTATCTCATCCATCCATTTCAATCCTCAAATCCTAACCATCTAAACTCACCCACTCTCAGCCTATCCATTCAGTCTAACCACCCCAACCACTTAGATCTAGACCACTCATTCTCACCCACTTCAAATCTAACCATACACCTATCCTTCACTAAAAACAAACCACTTTCTACTTTAAATCTAATCCACATAACCTACAATTAATCCTAACCATACATCTCATCAAATACCCAAAAATTAAAAGTTTGCCATTCTCTCGACACAATAAGAGTTATATTACTATACAAAACAGTAGTACTCAAATTTCACAACAAGCTTGATCGCATGGTCGGATCTTATCCGAACGACGATCCAATCAAGGTTAAAATTCAACACATGATGTAGAATATAAAAATACACTAATAGGAAGATCAAGGGTTCCCTAATATTTTATTCCTATTCGATCACTAATTCAATCTATTAGATTAACACTACCCTCAAGATTATTAAGTTAAACTAATCAGTGACTGATCTAGGGTTTTCTAGTGTCTCAATTGTGTGTGTTAAGGACATTAAGTGAACCCAACTAAGTTCACTAAGTTTAGATTAACTTATCAATCTAAACAAATTATTATTCTACCGTAAGGTTTTCAGTTATTATTCTTACACATTATTCAGGTTATTACACTAAACTGAACGGCAGGCTGGCCGGCACACTGGCTGGCCATCCGGCAAGCTAGGCAGGGGGTTATAAACCAATTTGGGATCCGGTAGGGTTCCGACAGGCTACTAGCACACTGGTAGGTTTGCTAGACACCTTCTAGGTGAACCGACAGACTAACCGGCACGCCGGCAAGTCGCTTGTTAGCCCAGAAACAGAGGTTAAGCACAATTTTTATATTTTGAAACATATTAAGCAATTCTCATCATCATGAACTCATATTTAATTTTAATTCCGAAACTAACCTAACCAAAATATCAATCAAAATCAAAGCTTACCTTGCTTGGAAAGATTAATCTTTAAAAGTTCAAGTTTTTATGAAGAACAGTGTTTTATTTGAATTGAAAAAAATGAAGTTACATAAAAGATTAATTCAAATCAAAGATATAAAAAAAATGAAGTTACATACCTTGCTTAATGTGCAAATCCTTCCTTTTCTTTAACCCAATTCAAGTCTGAACAGCTTCTTCTTCTTCCTTTGCTTTTGATCTCAATGTAGATTTCAGTTTGATGGTTTGGATGACCAAATCAGGGCTTAGATAAGTTTTATGAGTTAAACTTTGTTTAGGATTTTCCTCTAATCCCAGCCCTTAGATTTTAGTTAGTTAATCTACACCTTTAATTAATTTAATTATTCCTGCGAAATCTAAGCCATTTGTTTAACTTTGAGATTATGATTGTGCGCGATGCACTTTAGGTAAGCTATTATGCTCCCACAAATCACAATTGGTCAAAGTCAACTAATTAGCTTATACTAAAAATTTCAAGTTAGTCCCTATTTTCTAACTAATTACACATCAACCTTATTACCAATTACACTAAACTCCCCTAAACAAGTTGGGTTATTACACTCTATCCTCCTTAGGACAATATCGTCCTCGAAATTCACTTACCTTACTCAAAAATTTGTGGATACATCTCCCGAACGTCGGCTTCAAGTTCCCAAGTAGCTTCTGATGTTCAATGATTGCTCCAAAGAACTTTCACGAATGGTATCACTTTGCTTCGCAAAACTTGCTCCTTATGATCTAGAATCTGTATCGGATATTCTTCATACGTAGCATCCTCCATCACTGTTACTGTCTGCTAATAAATAACATTGGTTGTATCCGGTCCTATAGCAACATATGTTCCTTATCAACTTCTCAGTTGTTTCAGCGATGATTTCCGGTCCTAAGGCAACATGTGTGTTGTCTTCATTCCAGCACAAAGGGGATCTGCAGGGTCTTCCATACAAGGTTTCAAAAGGTGCCATACCAATGGAAGATTGGTAGTTGTTGGTGTATGAGAAT
>JAUPMG010069929.1:0-13211 GCA_031762675.1 Pachysandra terminalis
GACCCTAAACCTCACTTGATCCCATCATAAAGCACTATGAGCCAACCCATAAGACATCCAAACCCTCACTAAAGTCTACCCTAGGTTTTTTTCTGTGCAATTGCGCTCAAACGCAACGCACTGTGCTCAGACGCACATCTGTGAATGATCCATTTCGATCGATCGACTTTGTCGCTCGATCTCAGTTTTTGATCGATCGTGTTTCCCGATCGATGGACGTTAGATCGATTGACTTTACCGATCGATCTACGTTGCCTGATCAATCGACTTTTCCAATCGATCGACATTCCTGCAGACAGTGACTGAATCACTGTTACTCTGTTCTGCTCTGTTTTATTGGTTTCTTATAACCAGGGTTCTAACAGAATTTCCAATTGGTTTTCTTTGTTCAATCCCATCTAGACAATCCATATTAAACATGCGAAATCATCTTAACTACATTCCACAAATCAAATACGGATATTCATATGATTTTCTGCCACATTGTGAAACCGTTTTAACAGTGATGCTGAACTAGTAAATCATAATTCGACAATCAAACATGCTTATATATATAGCCAAAGTGATAACATGTTCTTTCTAATTGTCATGAAATACATCCTCAAGAACTAAGTCATAAATCATGCTAGAAATCAGAAACATATCCATTCACAAACTGAGCATCACATACATTCATATAAATAGGACCGGATAAGCTACTTACCTATGAATCGGGATAAGGCTAGCAACGAAATTAATCACTGATGATGTTCTTCCTCTCTTCTTCTTCTTCACGTCTTCTCTACAACACCACCAAAACAAGAAACTCAGGCTCCCTTCTTCTTCCTCAACTCTCTCTCAAACTCATTCTAAAAAAAAAAACCTATACTTTCTTCTCTTCGGTTTGAACGAACCACAATGAGTGAGAGGAATAGGGAGTTAACCCCTTACCTTCTCTCCCAACACCCACAATCATGCCACGAATGCACGACCAGTTCAACGCACGAATTGTTCGTGCATTCAAACGAATTCAAAAATATAATTACACTAGTTACCCCTTAAATAAATTAATTACAGATTGACCCCTAAGTTTAATTAATTGTATTAAACTACACCTTATGTCTAATTAAACACCTAGAACTATACACATATTAAATTAAATAATTAAAATAATTTAATAAATAAAATGGGGAGTTCAAATAGTGAGTTTAGGTCACTACAACCCAGTGGGAGGAACTATTACTCTACACCGAGTATGCCGTGCTTGTGTGATAAGAGTCAGCGACCTCAACCTGGAGGCGGATCTGGTAGTACTTGACATGGTTGAATTCAAGGTGATTCTGGGCATGGATTGGCTCTGGTTATCATGCCAGGGTGAATTGCTTTGAAAAGTCAGTTGTTTTTTATCTTCCTGAAGGGCGTCGTATGACATTCCTTGGGACAGAGAATGACACCTACCAGTCTGAATTTCTTTTTCCTGCGGATGGGGATTAGAAACTGTAAACACAAGGTGCAATTTCATCCATTCAAAATAAGAAAACGACCACAGTGTTAAATGAGAATCATACAGAAAATGAGACTTATGTTGTTCAAATATTCGATTACCCTAGTTTCCTCCTTTTTTCCTTCCTTCTTCCTCTTTTCCTCTTCCTATTCTCCATTGCACAATGATGGCTAGGTTTTCTTCTCTACCCCATTCTTCTTCTCATTCTCTCACAAAGGAACTCTCCAAATAAGCTTATCAATGAGATGGAAGGTGAGGGAGAGGAAATAGGTAAGTTCCCTTCCTTCTCTCACCCTTCCAATCCACGAAACCCACGTTAATACACAGTTTTCTAGGTAAAAACTAAAATTTGATCAAAAAAATTAATATTGTGATGTGTGAGTATTAATACATAGTTTTCTTGGCCAAAACTAAAATTTGATCAAAAACATTAATTTTTTTTATGTGTGAGTGTTAATACGCAGTTTTCTAGGTAAAAACTAAAATTTGATAAAAAAAAAATTAAGTTTGTGATATGTGAGTGTTAATACATAGTTTTCTGGGCAATAACTAAAATTTGATCAAAAAAGTTAATTTTGTGATGTGTGAATGTTAATTCACAGTTTTTCGGATAAAACTAAAATTTGATCAAAAAAATTAATTATGTGATGTGATGTGTGAGTGTTAATACACAATTTTCTCGACCAAAACTAAATTTGATATAAAAAAATTAATTTTGTGATATGTGAGTGTTAATACATAGGTTTTATGGGCAAAAATTAATATATGATCAAAAACATTAATTTTGTGATTTGTGAGTGTTAATACACAGTTTTCTTGGTCAAAACTGAAATTTGATCAAAAGCTTTATTTTGTGATGTGTGATGTTTTAATACACAAGTTTTTAGGCAAAAAATAAAATTGATCAAAAAAATTAATTTTGTGATGTGTGAATGTTGATACATAGTTTTATTGGTCAAAACTAAAATTTGATAAAAAAAAACATTAACTTTCTGATGTGTGAGTGTTAATACACAGTTTCCTGGGCGAAAACTAAAATTTGATCAAAAAAATTAATTTTATGATGTGTGAGTATTAATACACAGTTTTCCCGGCCAAAACTAAAATATTATCAAAAAAAATTAAACTTTATGATGTTTGAATCTCAATACACAGTTTTCTGGGGAAAAAGCTAAAATGTGAGAAAAAATAAATAAATTTTGTGATATGTGAATGATAATACACCTTTTTCAAGCCAAAAATAAAAATTTTAATAAAAGATAAATTTTTGGATGTGTGAATGTTAACACATAGTTGTCTGGGCAAAACTAAAAATTTATCAAAAAATAATATTTGGTGTGTGAATGTTAATATACAGTTTTTTGGGCAAAACCTAAAATATTATCAAAAAAATTAAATTTTTTGATGTGTGAATGTTAATACACAATTTTCTAGGCAAAAACTATAATTTTATTAAAAAAAATAAATTTTGTGATGTTTTAATAATTATACACAGTTTTTTGGGCAAAAACCAAAATGTGAGGAAAAAAATAAATTTTTTGATTTGTGAACGATAATACACTTTTATCTAGCCAAAAACTAAAATTGTAATAAAAAAAAAAAATTTGGATGTGTGAATGTTACTACATATTTTTTTTGGGCAAAACAAAAAATTTATCAAAAAATAAATATTTGGTGTTCTAATGCTAATACACGATTTTCTGGGCATAAACTAAACCCTGATCAAAAAAATAAATATGTGGGGTATGATATTAATACATTGTTTTCTGGGCAAAAACTAAAAATTGATCTAAAAAATAAATTTTGTGATGTGTGAATGTTAATACAAAGTATTTGTTTTTTGGAAAAAAATAAAATATTATTAAATAAATTAAAAGTTCTAATTTATAATGTTAATACACAGTTTTTTGGGCAAAAACTAAAATTTGAACAAAAAACTAAATTTTGTGATGTGTGAATGTTAATACACGGTTTTTTGGGCTAAAACTAAAATTTGATCAAAAAAATAATTTTTATGATCTGTGAATGCTAATACGTGGTTTTCTGGGCAAAAACTAAAAGTTGATCAAAAAACTAAATTTTGTGATGTGTGAGTGTTAATACACAATTTTCTGGGCCAAAACAAAATTTTAATCGAAAAAAATGTATTGATGCATGAATGTTAATACACGGCTTTCTAGGCAATAACTACAATTTGTTTAAAAAAAATAAATTTTATGATGTGTGAATGTTAATACACAGCTTTCTAGGCAAAAACTAAAATTTTAACAAAAAAGTAAATTTTGTAATGTGAAAATGTTAATACACAGGTTTCTGGGAAAAAACTAAAATTTGATCAAAAAAATAAATTTTGTGATGCGTGAATGTTAATACACTATTTTCTAAGAAAAACTTAAATATTATCAACAAAACAAATTTTATGATGTGTGAATGTTAATACCAAGTTTACGGTGAAAAACTAAAATTTGATAAAAAAAAAGAAAATTTTATGATGTTCGAATATTAATACACAATTTTTTGGGGCAAATATAAGTTTTTATCGAAAAAATAGATTTTTTTATGAGCGAATTTTAATCCATTATTTTCTGGGCAAAACTAGAATTTTAACAAAAAAAATTAAATTTTGTGTTGTGCGAATGGTAATACACAGTTATCTAGGCAAAAACTAAAATTTTAACAATAATGTTTTTTGTGATTTGTGAATGTTAATACACAGGTTTCTGGGCAAAAGCTATTATTTGATCAAAACAATAAATAAATTTTGTTCAGTGGAATGTTAGTACTCTATTTTTTGGGCAAAAACTAAATTTTAGCAAAATAATAAATTTTGTGTTGTGTTAATTTTAATACATAGTTCTCTGGGCGAAAACTTAAATTTCATCAAAAAAAATAAATTTTGTGATGTGTGATTGTTAATACACACATTTTTGGGCCAAAACTAAATTTTGATGGAAAAGATGCGTGAATGTTAAAACATTACTTTCTTGAAAAAAACTAAAATTTTAAGAAAAAATAAATTTTTTGATGTGTGAATGTTAATACACAGTTTTCTGGGCCAAAACTAAAATTTGATCAAAAAATTAAATTTGTGATGTGTGAATGTCAATACATGGTTTTCTGGGCCAAGACTAAAATTTGATGATAAAAATAAATTTTGTGATGTGTGAATGTTACACAATTTTCTGGGCCAAAACTAAAATTTTATCAAAAAAATAAATTTTGTGATGCGTGAGATACACTGTTATCTAGGCAAAAACTAAAATTTTAACAAAAAAATAAATTTTTTGATTTGTTAATGTTAATACAAAGTTTTCTTGACCAAAGCTAAAATTTGATCAAAAAACAAATTTTGTGATGTCTGAATGTTAATACACAATTTTTTGAGCCACAACTAAAAATTGACCTAAAAGTAAATTTCTGTATGGGAATGTTAAAACACAGTTTCTGGGCAAAAACTAAAATTTTAACAAAAACAAATTTTGTGATGTGTGATTGTCAATACACTGTTTTCTGGGACAAAACTAAAATTTGATCTAAAAAATAAATTTCGTGATGCGAGAATGTTCATACACAGTTTTCTATGCTTAAACTAAAATATTATTTAAAAAATTAAATTTTATGATGTGTAAATGTTAATACACATTTTCCTGTCAACAAACTAAAATTTTAATAAAATAAATAAATTTTCTATTGTGTGAATGTTAGTACACAATTTTCTAGGCCAACACTAAAATTTGATCAAAAAACTAAATTTTGTGATGTGTGGAGGTTAATTCACTGTTTTCTGTGCAAAAACTAAAAATTGATCTAAGAAATAAATTTCATGATATGTGAAAGTTAATACACAGTTTTCTAGCCTAAAACTAAACTTTTATTAAAAAATTAAATTTTCTGATGTCTAATTTTTAATACACCGTTTTCTGGGCAAATACTAAAATTTTAACAAAAAAATAAAATTTTTAATGTGTTAATGTTAACAGAGTTTTTTGGGCCAAAACTAAAATTTTATAAATAAATGTTGTGATGTGCGAATGTTAATACACAATTTTCTGGATTAAAACTAAAATTTTATCTAAAAAATAAATTTTGTGATGCTTCAATGTTAATACATTGTATTGTCGGCAAAATCTAAAATTTTAACGAACAATTAAATTTTGTGATGTGTCAATGTTAATACACAGTTTTGGCCAAAAACTAAAACTTGATTTAAAAAAAAAATAAATGTCGTGATGTGTGAATGTTAATAAACATTTTTCTAGGTAAAACCTAAAATGTTATTAAAAATTTTAATTTTTTAATGTGTGGATGTTAATACACAGTTTTGTGGGTGAAAACTAAAATTTTAACAAAAAAATAAATTTTGTATTGTATGAATGTTAATACACAGTTTTTTGGGAAAAAACTATAATTTGGTCAAACAAATAAATTTTGTGATGCGTGAATGTTAATACACTGTGTTCTTGCAAATACTGTAAATTGATCTAAAAAATAAATATCAAGATGTCTGAATCTTAATACACAATTTTCTGGACCAAAACTAAAATTTTAAATAGTTTTTTTGTGATAAGTGAAGTTTAATACACATTTTTCTAGAGCAAAACTAAAATTTGATCAAAAAATTAATTTTATGATTGTGAATGCTAATACACAGTTTTCTAGACCAAAACTAAAATTTTATCAAAAAAATAAATTTTGTGATGTGTGAATGTTAATACACATATTTCTTGGCCAAAACGAAAATATTATCAAAAAAATTTAATTTGTGATGTGTGAATCTTTAAACACGGTTTTCTACGAAAATGCCCAAATTGTTTTGAAAAAATAAATTTTGTGATGTGTATTAAGATCCACACATCATAAAATATTATTATTTTGATAATATTTTAGTTTTTGCCAAGGAAAATGTGTATTAGCATTCACACATCACAAAATTTATTTTTTAGCTCAAATTTTAGTTTTGGCCCAGAAATTTGTATATTCAAACTTCTGAAAAAAAATTTGTTCAAATTTTAGATTTTGCCCAGAAAACTATGTATTAACATTCACACATCACAAAATATATTTTTTGTTAAAATTTTAGTTTTTTCCCAAAAAATAGTGTATTACCATTCACACATTACAAAATTTATTTTTTCTTAAAATTTTAGTTTTTAGCCAGAACATAGGGTATTAACATTCACGTAGCAGAAACTTTAATTTTTTTTATTCATATTTTAATTTTTGCCTAGAAGACAGTGTTTTAAAATTCACGCATCAGAAAATTTAATTTTTTGATCAAATTTTGTTTTTGCCCAGAAAACTATGTACTAACATACATGCATCTCAAAATTTATTTTTTGTTAAAATTTAGTATATGCCCAAAAAATTGTGTATTAACATTCACACATCACAAAATTTATTTTTCTGATCAAATTTTTAGTTTTGCACAAAAACTGTGTATTAACAGACACACATCACAAAATTTATTTTTTTTGTTAAAATTTTAGTTTTTTCTTAGTAAACTGTGTATTAACATTCACACATCCCAAAATTAATTTTTTTGAACAACTTTTAGTTTTTGCCTAGAAAACTGTGCACAAACATATACACATCATAAAATTAATTTTTTGTTAAAATTTTAATTTTTTTCCCATAAAATCGTGTATTAACATTCACACGTCACAAAATTTATTGTTTTGACCAAATTTTAGTTTTTGCCCAGAAAAAAGTGCATAAACATACACATATCACATGATTTATTTTTTTGTTAAAAGTTTAGTTTTACTCAAAAAAACAATGTATTAACATTCACTCAACTAAAAAATTATTTTTTTTTGTTAAAATTTTAGATTTTCCTCAGAAAACTATGAATTAACATTAGCACATAAGATTTTATTTTTAATAATATCTTAGTTTTTTCCCAAAAAACTATGTATTAACATTCGCACATCACAAAATATATTTTTTAGATCTCGTTTTAGTTTTGGCTCAGAAAACTGTGTATTAATATTCACACACACAAAATTTAATTTTTTGATCAAATTGTAGTTTTGGTTGAGAAAACTATGTATTACACACATCACAAAATTTATTTTTGTGTTAAAATTTTAGTTTTTGCATAGAAAACTATGTATTAACATTCACACATAAATAAATTTATGTTTTTGATCAAATTTTAATTTTTACCTAGAAAACTGTGTATTAACATTCACACATCACAAAATTTATTTTTTCAATAGAATTTTAGTTTTCGCCCCTAAAACTGTGTATTAACATTCATAGATAACAAAAATTTTGTTTTGTTCAAATTTTAGTTTTTGCCTAGAAAACAATGTATTAACATTCATACATCACAAAATTTAATTTTTATTTGTTAAATTTTAGTTTTTGCCCAAAAAACTGTGTGCTAAAATTGTTTTCCCAGAAAACTGTGTATTAACATTCACACATAAACAAAATTATTTTTTTGATCAAATTTTTGTTTTTTCCCTGGAAGTTGTATATTAACATTCACATATCATAAAATTTGTTTTGTTGATAATGTTTTAGTTTTTTTGCAAGAAAACTGTGTATTAAAACATTCGCACTTACAAATTTATTTTTTTGATCAAATTTTTGTTTTTTTTTTCCCAAAAATTGTGTTTTAATATTCACATATCACAAAATATGTTTTGTTGATATTATTTTAGTTTTTGCCAAGAAAACTACGTATTAACATTCACACATCACAATTTACTTTTTAGATCAAATTTTAGTTATGGGACAAAAAAGTATGTATTAAAATTCACACATCCCAAAATTTATTTTTTTGATCAAATTTTTGTTTTTGCCCAGAAAACTGTGTAATAACATTCACAAATCACAAAATTTAATTTTTGTTAAAATTTTAGTTTTTTCCCAAAAAACAGTGTATTAACATTCACAACATAGTTTTTAATTTCGCTAAAATTGCGGTGTCGGATATGGTAGACGAGATGCAAAATGTCACTATTTCGAGTTGAATTATTTTGCCAAATTTTTATTTCGGATATGGTTGACAAAATGCAAAATGTCATTATTTCGGGCTGAATTATTTCGCGAAATAAGTGAGTGAAATTGACGAAATTTCGGCAAAATCTCTACAAAATAATTGTACTTTGCCCAATTTTCTTTCGCCTTAAATCTGCATTTTTTCAACAAACGTTTTGACCAAAACTTTGGTTATTTTGGCCGAAATAACAATAGCCTAGTTAAAAGTGAAAAAAGAAAAAATTACATTTAAAACTCTATAAATACCATCAAATTATCATTCTTTTCACCATTCATTTTTTATCCAAAGCTCCCAAGTCCCAACTCCCTTTTCTAACTGGAACAATTGAGTTATACTGTCGTGTTACTCGTATTGCCAATTTGCCATGGAAAAAACTTTTCTCTCATCTTAAGGAGGAACATTAGAAACTTTATTAAAGACTATTTTACTCTATAATTATTGATGGTCTGCAATAACTATAAACTTATACATTTTCAAATTTACTTTGCAGTAGTTGGTGATAATGCACTTAATATTTTATTAGTTATAAATATTTTATGCTTGTCTAGTCTTTTTTTTTTGTTATTATTGCAGGAGCTTACACAATCTGTAGGAGTACTTTTAGGGAGGAGTTGATATTGGGTACATTATTTTATTAATTATTATATATAATAAATATTATTATTAATTGTTTTTTTTTTTTTTTGCTTATACAGGTACACAAATGGATTTCGTACCTGCATAAATTGAAGGAAATCAAGAAATAAAGTTCAAAATTTCAGTTTAAACTTTTATACATTGTATTTTTTTAGATGTTAGAATTTGAATCCAATATATTTTGGATACTTGTATACTTTTTGGATGTTGTAACATAAATGTTGTATTTATTAGTTGTAAAATTTTGTAGTATTTCACACTATTCATCAACATATTATTTTTGTTTTTTTTTTTAAATTTGTATGTTCATAAATAATATATATTTTAATGAAGATATTACTTTTTGTTGGCTAACTTTGTTATTTATATTTTAGAAGTTATTACTTAGTACTTATTTAAAAAAAAAAAAGAAAGCAATTTGCTAAAATTAAGTCTATATTAAAATATTTTAAATATAAAAGGGAATTTATTTCTACGAAATATCTTAAATTTGTTGAAAGTTTGCAAAATTTTGGACCTTTATTTCGTTCACATATTGTAATCAGAAAAATATTTTTCAGAGAAATTTCGGATATTTCGGTTTCGCTTGTCTTCGAAATTGTTGAAAAATCCAAAATTTAAAACTATGATTAACACATCACAAAATTTATTTTTTTTGTTAAAGTTTTAGTTTTTGCCCAGAAAACTGTGTACTAACATTCACACCACAAAATTTAATTTTTTTAATAATATTTTAGAATTTTAGTAAAAAGTTGTTTATTTCACAAATCACGAAATTTATTTTTTAGATAAATTTTTATTTTTTGCCCAGAAAATTGTGTATTAACATTCACACATCACAAAAGTTATTTTTTTTGATCCAAATTTTAGTTTTGGTCCATAAAATGTTTATCAACTTTTACACATCACAAAATTTATTGTTTTGTTAAAATTTTAGTTTTTCCCTGAAAACTGTGTTCTAACATTCACGCATTACAAAATTTATTTTTTTGATCAAATTACAGGTTTTGCCCAGAAACCTGTGTATTAACATTCACACATCAAAACATTTGTTTTTTGTTTTTGTTAAAATTTTAGTTTCTGTCCAGAAAACAATTTATTAACATTCATATATGACAAAATTTATTGTTTTGTTAAATTTTAGTGTTTCTCCAAAAAATTACGTTAATAGTTTTTCCTAAAAAATTGTGTATTAACATTTACACTTAAATAATATTTTTTGATCAAATTTTAGTTTTTTTCCTGAAAATTGTGTATTGACATTCACACATTACAAAATTTATTTTTTTGATCAAATTTTAGTTTTTTTTCTCGAAAACTATGTATTAACATTCACACATCACAATTTAGTTTTTAGATCAAATTTTAGTTTTCGCCCAAAAAATTTTGTATTAAAAGTCAGACATCCCAAAATTTAGTTTTTTGATCAAATTTTAGTTTTTGCCTAGAAAACTGTGTATTAAAATTCACACATCACCAAATTTATTTTTTTTGTTAAAATTTAATTTTTGCCAAGAAAAGTGTGTTTTAACATTAACACAACAGAAATTTTTTGTTTACTAATATTTTAGTTTTTTTTCCCAAAAAACTGTGTATTAACATTCAGACATCATGAAATTTATTTTTAGATCAATTTCTAGTTTTGGAAAACTGTGTATCAACATTCACACTTCACAAAATTTACTTTTTTGATTAAATTTTATTTTTAGTCGAGAAATTTGTTTATTAACTTTTACACATATTTTTGTTTTTGTATTAAAATTTAGGTTTTGCCCAGAAAACTATGTATTAACATTCACATATCAAAAAAATTATTTATTTTGATTAAATTTTAGTTTATCCAAGAAAACTGTGTATTAACATGCACACATCACAAAATTTATTTTTTTTCTTAAAATTTAGTTTTTGGCCAAAAAACTGTGTATTAGCATTCACACAACACAAAATATATTTTTTTATCAAATTTTAATTTTTGCCCATGAATCTATGTATTTAATATTCATACATTACAAAATTTATTTTTCATCAAATTTTAGTTTTGGCCCCTAAAACTGTGTATTATCATTCACGTATCACAAAATTTATTTTTCTTTAAAATTATATTTTTTTTTGCCAAGAAAAGTGTGTATTAACATTCACATATTACAAAATTTCTTTTTTCTTTTTATAAAATTTTAGTTTTCTCCAAGGAAAATGTGTATTTACAAAAATACATCACAATTTATGTTTTTGATAAAATTTTAGTTTTTGTTCAAAAAACTATGTATTAACATTCACACATCACGAAATTTATTTTTTAGAATAATTTTTAATTTTTTCCCAGAAAACTGTGTATTAACATTCACACATCGAAAAATTTAATTTTTTAATAAATAAGGAAATTATATAGATTCAAGAAACCAACTACATTATAATATGAGAAAAAAGAACACAAGATGTTTAAAAATCAATAAACTAAAAAAAAGAAACAAGTAAAAAAAAGTTTCACTTTCCCATTGATTGTGAAGAAAATCAATCGTTCTTAGTTTCACATGCAAATAAAAATATTTAACTATATAAGAAAAAGAAGAGATATCTAAAAGTAGAATGACACAGTAAAACTAAGTTATAAAAGAGAGAAGTGAGTTAATCCTTACTTGGTTTCATAAATAAATAAAAGAAAGAACTAGCAATATGATAAAAAAAAAGCATGAAAATGGCATGACCTAAGAAAAGGACCAAGTAAAAAGATAGTGATTGAGAAAGAAATTAATCTTTACTTGTTTTATTTTCTCATTGATCGGGAAAAAGAGCTACTCTATAATTAATTTAATATTTTTGTATCTAATCATATTTAAAAACCACCAATATGCTAACACAATAGGAGGAGTGACATACGAAAGAAGGCTAAAGAGAAGAACATTACAATAAAGTAACTTGGTGAGCTAAGAATTCTCTTTATTGCTTAAAGTGTAGAGCTTTTATGAATGTCTTCACTTGACTTATTCTCTTCAAAAATGAGTTAGCAAGATTGAGTTTGTGTTTTTTTTTCTTTTTTCTTGAGTGTTTTCTATACTATTCCTAAAGGTCTTAGGTTAAAGGGAAGGCTTGAAAGTCTTTTGGTTACTTTTGGGATTTTGAAAATGATGGTTTGGTCTTTCTATATGATAAAGGTCTATAATAATTTAATCTGCTATGATTTGCACTCTTAATGAAAAAAATTAAAGATAAAAGTGTAAATATCAAGGAGTTAGGTGAGAAGAATTGATATGGTGGATGATTTATGTGGTAATAAATTATGGGTCAAGGGTCATTGACAAAGACTTCTCCTATTACAAATGGTAGATATACAATGTATTTGTCTTTGAATGGATGACATATGTGCTAATAAATTATGGGTAAAGGGTCATTGACAAAGACTTATCCCATTATTGGATGGTAGGTATACAATGTATTTGTCTTTGAATCTCAAAAAGTGAAAAACTTGGGATGGTTCTATGAATTGTTGAGTCAAAGATCAAAGATCAATGCTAATCCCAACTTAGAATGCAGATCACCTCTGATAAGAAGAATGGTAAAAGTGTGAAAGACTTAGATTCGATGTGATGAGGTGAATTGTATTTGTTTTCTTGTGTTCTTTTTGTGCAAATTATTTGGATTGTAGATCGGACTTGTCTTAATGGAGGGATTATCTTAATGGACTTGGATTGTGTGATTGGGTTAAATGAGAAAATGGGTAAAATGTCTTGACCATATGGATTGGGCCCAACCAACATATGGATTTTCATTTAAGTGAAAGAGCAATTAATAAAAAAATCCATTATTGATAAATTTGATCAAATAAATTTTTTATTATGATAAAATTTAAATATTTTGATCCCATGGGTATCTTAAAATTTCGAAGGATTGATTTTCACTCATTTGAAGACTTTATTATTGTTTTGATTTCATTTTTCTTTTTGTTTTTAGTGTTTATCTTCACAAAAGGTAACATTTACATGAGCAAAAGCAAAATAGGTGTCACGCTCCGATCTCCGTGTACCCGAATCCCTAGGTGGGATGGCACGAATCTCGAGTTGCGACCTTCGGGATCCATTTCTGGAC
>JAUPMG010069940.1:0-13211 GCA_031762675.1 Pachysandra terminalis
AAACCCCCTTACCTGAAATCTGGTTAGACCACCCTAAAATTCACAATTTGGTCTATTTTTGAATAAACCGATAAAATTCGAGTGACCATTCACACCCAAACTCAATGGATGGTGGCGACTCCAAAATAACTCGATCGACCTAGGGTCCACCTGACCCGGGGGTGATCACAATCTCAATCTCTATCCGGGGTGTCCCAGCAACCTGAATGCGCCCCAGGATGTTCCAGCAACATGGTCTCACTGACTCCCAAGCTTACACCAACGTGCGGATCCTTGGGATAGTTTACCATCTTCCAAGCTTACACCAACGTGCGAAGCCTTGGGTAATCATCATCCCTCAAAACTGTAGAGGCCTCCCTATGTGGGTTCACTCTCAGCTTGGGTACATTCATAGGGTCCTCTCATAGGACTAAAGTGTCTATCAAGTCAAATATCCCATGTGTTAGTCTAAACCCAACGTATCATGTGAGGTGTTAGACTAGGCTATCGCAGCCGGAAGGCCCATATGCAACATCCAAATTCAAATCCATTTATTAATGCATCATACAAGGTTTCACAGACATATATTCAAAACTTCAAACATATGGGCACAATCCCATAATCTATCCTTCAAATATGCCTTTCGTCATAATTGAAGGTTAAATATATTACTACAACTACTGATGTATCAATATTATTAACCACTCACAATAGGACGAATCCTTGTAGGATAGGGCTATTCGAGGGTGTCG
Source organism: Pachysandra terminalis (assembly GCA_031762675.1). NCBI lineage: Eukaryota > Viridiplantae > Streptophyta > Magnoliopsida > Buxales > Buxaceae > Pachysandra > Pachysandra terminalis. The sequence continues at coordinate 732 of JAUPMG010069940.1, forward strand.
AACCTCAAGGACTGAATGGGTTTAGTTTGTTAAATTATCAGATTAAATCTAAGTAAATAAATTAGGTAAAGAAAGGAATTTTTATAATCTATTTCTAAAAATCAAGTGAACTAAATTCAACTAAGTAAAGTGGATTAAATCAATAAGAGAAACAGTAAAGTATTGATGATCCCTCTACCTCTTTGATTATGGAAATCTCATGAATTCCTAGGCATTAATTCGCTGTCTGAAAATAGACTTATGTGGCTATAAGCACACATAACATCCCAAAAAGGTATTATGCTAAGAATAAGCATAGCCTATCTTTCAATTTCTCTAGGCACAAGCTATCAAATTCTTAGGCATAAATTACACTTTCATATGGGATAAGTATAACCCATCTTTGGTTGGCACAGCCTGTCTACCTACACTAACTAATCTACTTGTAGTACAACCCATCTTCCCAAGGTATGGCCTATCAAATCCTATCATACTCATCATATCATTAGGCACTATTGCATGATCAATATTCCTATAATCACAGAAAATTGGAACACTTTGGGCTCAATCCTAACAAAACTAATGGCCAATCATTCTATTAGGCTTGATTATTAACATTAACTCTGATTTCTTAAATCCTCTTAATCATGCAATCAGCAAACAATGAATTAAAAAGCCTAAAAATCCATGAAATTAAACCATAATTAAAAAGATAGAGTTTACATCAATACTCCACAAGGGAGTTTAGCCACTCATGGTTGTCTAATCTTCAACAGGGATGTAGAAGGACGTCTCCATGATCTGCATACACTCCAGCAAGCACACAAAACGCGAAGAACAGTATGAACACAGCAAGAACACACAATTCCCAATCCGATTCAAACTCTTAATCAATTCATAATAATCTCCACGGCCCATCAATCGTCTTATAATACATATTTCCTAATCTAATAATTATCCAAAAAGAATAGAAGACAAATACAAACGGACTAAAACTCCTAATCATACACGCAACTGTTACTATGCGTGTGCGCTCGATCGCACCACTGCTGCGATCGATCCCAAATATGCGTTCGAACGTAGTACGATCGGTCCAGGTATGATCGATCGACTGTGTTGGTTCTGGGCTTTTTTCTGGCTGAATTTGACTTGATCCCTGGGGCTTCACTTGGGCTTCCACCGTGGGTTTCCTCTATGGGCTTTAAGGTATAATTGGCCTTGGATTTGGGCTTTGATCACCTCCTCTCACTAGCCTTGGAGCTTAATCCACTTGAAGCTTTAATGGCTTCGTTTAAGCCCACTTTCTCCTCATCCTTGTCAAATCTGCAAAATAGTAAAATTGCATTAATTCATTCACATTATCATACCTCTAAGACTAACAACTAGCAGTAATAAGCCCAAGAGTGCAAGTGTTACACACTTATCAACTACCATTTGCATCCAAACACATGTATTATGATGGTATAAAGCTAATAGGAGTTTGGGGATCATACTCACCTATTTCCCCAAAACCTCCTATTGCTCAGCCAAGTCTAGAAAATCCAATTTCCGGGTTGAGGGGTAAAATTTTGCGTGATAGGTCTAACTGTCCCGGAAATAGGCCAAACACGTGTGGTTGGTCAAGATGCACGCACTCCCATTTGAATCACTCAAATTGGACCAGGGGAGCTACTCGATAGGGCGCTCGGCGACCCTTCGACGCGCCGAAAAGTGCAAAAGTGTGCCAAATAGGTTGGCACCTCGGGGTTTGATCCAAATGAATCTCGATAGACGAGAAGCCAACTTAGTTTGGTCACTAGTTTGGTTCGGCGACCTCTTAGGCTCACCGAAGGGGGTTCAGTGACCTCTTAGGCTCGCCTAAGCTACCCTCGGAGATAAAACCAGAGAGCCAAAATGACCTCTGAGATTCGGCGGACTCTTCGGCTCGCCAAACAAGTCGCCGAAGCTCGGGAGGGGCCTAAATGAATTGAAATTTCACCATGAGGTTGTTCACACTCCCAAGAAGGCTCGATTATGCTTAGTTTGTGAAATTTGTTGGTCTATAGTGGAGATTTATGGTTTTTCCTTTATTTTCTCCACTTGGGGTTTGGTTTTCCACAAATGAAGTCAAATATGGTGGTCTGGTGTTTGGGGTTACCACATGCAATATAAATATAGGTTGAAATCCCAAGGAGAAGGTAGGTATACAACAATCAAACTTTCTCCTAGGTCAAAATGCAAAAGTACAACTAAATGCATTTTCAAAGAGAGGATACTCAACTTGGGGCATTGCTGGAATAGCGTCGAGGTTGATCCGCCGTGTCTCCATGATCTCCATAGGTTTCCCACATGCTCCATTGCTCCAAGAGAAGAGAAGAGAAGAAGAAGAAGAAAAAAAAGAAGAAGAAAAATGAATGAAATGGTCTGAGGCTCATATTTATAGGCTTACAAGTCAGATTGTGAATAAGTTCAGCAGTGGGGGTAAAATGGGGTTTCTGATCCTACGTTTCTCCGTTGGTCACCTAAGCAACTACTGTTAGAGAGCTTTTACTTGTGGGTCTGAGGTGGATCTCGGGAGCTGACAGATGAGATTAATTATCTAATCTAATTATTTTATTTTAAATAAATCTTTAAGGTCACAGCTGACTAAACAGGTTGGCTACCTAAAATAATTTAATTTTCCTACTTAGTGTAACTTCCTGTGGTTAGGGACCTGATGAGTACTAATCTAGTTTATTAGTAAATTTGTTTACTAATTTTGAATTAAACCTGGTTACTAATCTTAATTAATTAGGGATAATTGTTCAGGTTCTTACAGGATACAACATGGGAGCAGCAATAGGGCAACAGTAAGAACAGGTGACCATCAAACAGACCATCAGCAGGCCAGCAACCAACAACAGCTAGGAGATATGCAAGTCAAAGAGAAACCAAACCCTAGAGTCCCAGAGCAAACTTAGAGATCAGAAGCACATAGTAGGGCCAAAGGAACAACAAATACTAGGACCCCAAACCAAGAGATCAACAGAGCTAACATGCAGAACAGGTGATCAACAAGGAGACGGACATCAGGCCAGTAAACAACAGCAACAAAGAGGGAGGCAAGCCAAAACAAAACCACATCCTAGAAGTACAGAGCAACCAGCAGGAACAACAACACACAATAAAGCCAGAGGAATAACATGGGCTGAATCCAACAGAATAACCAATTGCAGCAGAAAATAGAGAGGAAACAAGAATAGAGCAGACCCAAAAAATCTAACAACAAACAGAGCCAACATCTAAGACCCAGGAAAAGGACCAGGACCAGGACATAGAAACCCAGCTGCAAAAAGGAAATGAGGGAAAAGAACACAAGGAGAAATAAAACTCCAAACCAGAAAGCCATTCGCAACCAAAGGCACAAACACACCCATACCAAGGACCCAGAACAGATAGAATTGAAAATCCACCCCAACAGGAAAAGGATAACACAAATAACCGCCCACGCCCAGAGGCACACAACACACACAAACCCATAACCCAGACCAAAACCGCAATGCATCCATTCACATAGGGACACCCAGCAAAAGAACAACATGACAAACAACCAGAGTAAGGCCAAGATAAGAACTAAGCCCAAGGAGGGCATATACACAATAGAGCACATACCACCCATAACAGACACACACACACACACAGCCCAGTAACAAAGGCATACACACACACACACACACACACACACACACACACCATGTCACACAAAAATCCAACAGAGAGGCCAAGCCAAAGGCACAAAGAACATGCCAGCAAAGAGAGGCCAAGCTAAAGAAGGAGCACTGGCAAGAAAAAAAAACCAACATAGGGAATAGGTCAACAGAGAGAGGCCAGGACAAAGGCACAAAAGAGACACTCAGGCAGACAGGAAAGTAAGAGGAAGCCCAAGAAGAAGAACATGATAACCAACAAAGGACACACAATAAGCCAAACCAAAAAGCATACAGCCTAAACCCAGACAAGTAGACACACTGAGGACGCAAATCACACCAAGGATAGAAAACCAAAAAGGAGCATCAAGAATAAAAGGAAGAGTATACAACCCAAACCGAACTCCAACAAGAACAAACCCAACCCAAAACCCAAAATGACAAAGATGGAGCGCAGCAGAACATAGATCCAAACCACCAAGATAAAACCAAGAAATAGAGAAGGGGATGACAAAATAAAACAGGACAGTCCACAACCCTAAATAAAGTTAACATGGATGTTCCAATTGGCAAAGAATGATCTCTTAGAGGAAAAGTCCACCATAGTACATACATTACAATTGAAGGACAATCTGGTATCATCATAGATTGTATGGATGACTAGCACCATACAATCTCTCTGCTTATGTTGAAAAATTCTCAGATTCCTTTCTTTCCAAAGGTGGTAGTTAGTGGCCAAGAAACTTTTTTTTTTAATTCTAGATATCGAACAGTCACCAAAAAAAATTCTCACAACTCAATCCAACTCCTCAAACCAAGGGAGGGGATCTCCAGAGTATCCAAACTTACTAAAGGTACATTTTTAAATGGTTTTAGACATGGTACAACCAAACCATGTCCTGGTCTACTTATAGGACCTCCAGGTTCATTGGTTGGTTTAGTGAGCCACCCAACGAACCTGAATTTGGGAACACTGCCCTTGAATCAAATCAGATTGTCCCACTAAACCAACAAGCTAGAGGTCCTGTAAGTAGACTAGGATTGCTTCATAGAAAACTTACCAGATTTAGAGGGGATACAACAGACTTTGTCATGGTTAAGCTGAATTATGGTGACCTAATCAAGACCATTCCAAATTTGAGAGAACGTATGATTTGGGAGATGGATCCAGTCACTAGAAGGGATGATCCTGTCCACCTTGTCATCAAGGAAGAAACCAGCAACATGAATAACTCTAGGGGTCAAGTGGTGAATGAGAGGGCTTAGAGGGTGCCAAAGGTTCCACCATAACCAAGTACATTTGCCATCAGAAACTTGGTAGTGAACAAACCTCTTGAGGTCATCTCTAGACCGAAGGAGCTTCCTCAAAAACCAAGAACACCTAGTGGGAATCTTAAGAGACCATAAGTTTTTACCTCTAAGAGAGTTGACATGGATCCAGTGAACCCACAAAGAATCTATATTACTAATAATATGCATGGACAACTTAAATATGGCCACCTGGTTCCATTCCAGAATGTTGACGATACCAAGTCCACCACAGACTTAGGCAAGCACACATTATGCCTAGCAACATGGCAGATCTTTTTCCTCATGTCAACACCATCCCATAAGAATCTACAATAGATCTAATTAAGCATCTTGAGCACCCTCTTAGGAAGGATAAAATTGGCAAGATAGTGAACTTGTAGATCAAAAAAGATAGTGGACAAGCTCCATTCTACCATCATAACTGAGGGCTCTGAACTTCCAACTCTGTGCTCTTCAAGAGACATTACAATCACAAATTTTTAGTCTCGTAGAGATGAGAGGAACACCCAAGTAAGAGATAGGTAAAGTACCCTCAAGGATACCCGAACAGTCCAGGATAGAGGCCCTAGTGACATAAGGAACATCGGCAAAGTAGATAGAGCTCTTAGATCTATTAATGGCCAAGCCAAAGACATCCTCAAAGGAATATGAAGCATCCATAAGGCATAAGAAAGAGTTAAGGTCACCATGGGAGAAAAGGAATAGGTCATCAACAAAGTAAGGTTGTGTGATAATGGGGTTCTCACAAAAAGGATGGTAAGTGAAGTTGGTGGAAGAGTCTTTCTAATTGATATGGCAGGCTAAAACTTCCATAAACATAGAGAAGAGGTAAGGGGATAGGGGGTTCCCTTGTCTAAGTCAATTGCAACCCTTAAAGAAACCAGTCAAGGAACCATTGATGGAGATAGAGAATGAAGGAGTAGTCACAAGTTCCAAGATCCACTTAATGAAGACAGTAGGATATTTCCAAGCCACAAGAATAGATTTAACCAATTGCCAGCTGACATTATCAAAAGCCTTTCTCTTACTAATTTTAAGAGAACATCTAGGAGTCCCCATACTTAGGTCGTAGTCATGAAGTAACTCATGGGAAAGCTGAATATTGTTAGAGATGTTTCTCCTAGGAACAAAAGCAGACTGATATTGACTAATGAGGGGACCAATCACCCTTGAGTCTATTTGCCACAATCTTAGCCAGACCCCTGTAAATGATGGAGCAACATGAGATAGATTTATATTCACCAACACTAGAGGGTTTGGGCCCCTTAGGAACAAGGATGATGGACGTGTGATTAATTTCTTTAAGTAATTTCCAGTTTTGAAAAAAAATCCCTAACAGCACAGTGGAAATCATCACCAATAATGTCCCAGGTAGTTTTGAAAAATAGGGGAGGAACCCATTAGGCCCAGGAGCTTTGTCATCCTTGAGAGACCAGAGGCAATTTTTGTTCTCATCAAGAAGAACATATTTAGTAATATCAGCAACATATTCGATGGATAAAGACTGATGAAACAAATCATTTCTAGGAGAATAGATTCTTTGAGAATGGGGTTTCCCTAGCAAGTTACTATAGTATTCAACAAAACAGTCAGCCACCTTTTAAGGGTAGGTGATAGTGGAGCTCTGGTCATCACAAACACTAAAAATTTCATCCCTGGATCTGTGGGAGATAAGAGATTTGTAGAAAAACTTAGAATTGCTATCACCCTCCTGAATCCAAGACATCCTAGATTTTTGTTTGAGCTGAGATTCATTGGCTCTCAAAAGAGAACCGCGGAGAGACAACTTGTCCGCTTCCTTCTGATACATGCTCACTTTAACACCATCCCTAAAAGAAGGAACCTAAATATGATCAAGATCCTTCTTGGTCACGCTATTGCCATGGGCTACTTTTATTTGGCTATTTTAGGATTTGTTTAAAGGATTTTAGGAACTTTTACCAATATTTTTACATACAGTTTTTTTTAGGATTTTATTTTAATTATATCTTTTGATTAGCCTTTCAATTTTATCAGGACATGTTGGACTATAATTTTCATATGGTTTAATTGATTGGTATTGTGTAATTGTTCAATTGTAATATTTTTCTTTGATATGATTGTATTATTATTATCTTGGTTTGATATGATCTGATTTCAATTAATGATGTTTCAATTTTTCCATGTTATTTTATTATTGTGGTTAAATTGAATGGATTAGTGGATGATGGGGTGGATTATTGAAGTGTGGCTTGATGCATACATTAGAGTCTGATTAGATTGAATTGAACCGCACAAACTTGTACTCATAGACCATTTGCATCAGCCACCCCCTTAACCAGATGAATGAAACTCGGATGTGTAAGTTCACACACCATGGTTGGTTAACGAGGAAAACGGGGAAAATAGCATCCACTCTAGCCACCCATCCTCCCAATGGGGAGGAGGCTAGGGAGTCTTTAAATCTCCTATTAAATTGAATAGAGATGATGAACGGTCTAGGCCACGTCAATTCAATCTATTTCCATACATATATGGAGTCCATCTGGCTCGGGCCCATCGTCCAAACCCATGTTCATATCCTGAGTCCCCTTAGCTTGGGTATCCCAGTTGGGCCCATTAGGCAAGCCTATCCATGATGGGATCCAAGACCTAGTTCATACATAAAGAGTGCATACTCATTGTTCTATGGCCCATTTGCATCTAAGATGGGTGCCCACCTACGTTATTGCAGGAGCCAACAATTCAATCCCACTAGGGCCCATGGATTCAGATGAAAGCCCAAAAAGATGAAGATCCACGAATCAAGAACCCAAGTGCCCGTGGACCTAAATGGAGGCTCAGAAGGATGAAGATCCACAGAGCAAGGACTTGCATTTAGATTAGGATAATTTTTTGGTCCATTACGGCAAAATTTTAATTCATTTAATTTATTCATCCTATGAAGGCCTATTAATAATTTTATTCGCCTAAAGTGTCTCGATTTGTAATAATACATGATGGTTTGGATTATTTATTCTTATTTTGCTATTATTGTATGCTATTTTAAGTACCCTAGAAGTATGGTTCATGCATTGTCAAGTCATGTCTAGGGTCATACCCATATGGGTATATCTTTAAGTTCATATTGCATTCCATGTCATTAGGTTTTTCATTATGCAATTGTGATTCTTGATTTATTTATGGATCTCAAAAAAAAAATTATATATTTAACTTTTAACTACATAGGTCCTAGGTCATACAACCTCATTTTTAAGGTGTTTTACATCATTCATGTATTATGATTTTGAGACTATTATACAGGATATAAAGGATTCAAGTTATGTGATTTCTTATTTTAAGGGGTCATATACCACCTTTTCTCTTTTTTAATAATTTTAAATTTTCATTTCACAAGTTATATTGAATAGGTTTTAGGTTATACAGTCCTATTTTTAGGGATTATATTGCGAAAATTTTAATTTGAATCTCTAATTATACAGGTTTCGGTTTTCATGATCCCTTTTTTTTAGAGATGATATACCATTCATTTTCAGGAAGTTTTTGAGTTTTTATAGTCCCTCGTTTTAGAAGTCACATAATTTCATTTTCTTACTTTAAACTTATTTTTGAAGATTCTTGAAATGGTTTCTTGTTCATTATATGTTATGCACATGCATACTTTAAGCAATTTCATTCATTAGATTGGGTTGCATAGGATCAAACATATCATATTATTAATTGGGTTTTTTCACAGTTAAATTTTCTGTCTCTTAATTAAAAAAATAATTTTGAAGAAATTCAATTTGGTTAAATTATCTTTAAATCAATCATTTTTCATTCATTCACATTGGTCTGGTTAGATAGGGCCAACAACCTCAGTTTTTTTTAACCTGATTAAATAGGGTTAGGACATCTGAGTCTTTCACATTAGTCTGGTTAGATAGGGCCAAGAACCTCAATTATTCTAACCTGGTTAAATAGGGTCAAACATCTGAGTCATTTACCTCTATCTAGTTATATAGGATCAAGACCTTCATTCATTCACATTGGTTTGGTTAGATAGGTCCGAGAACCTCATTTGTTTTGACTTGGTTAAATAGGGTCAATATATCTGAGTTAGTTTTACCTTGATCTGATTAGATAGGATCAAGACCTTCACTCTTTCACATTGGTTTGGTTAGATAGGGCCAAGAACCTCAGTTGTTTTGAACTGAATAAATAGGGTCAAACATCTGAGTCTTTCACATTGATCTAGTTAGACAGGATCAAGACCTTCATTGTTTCACATTGGTATGGTTACATACGGCCAAGAACCTCATTTGTTTGACCTAATTAAATAAGTTAAAGACATCTGAGTGTTTCACCTTGATCTGGATAAATAGGATTAAGACTGTCATTCATTCACATTGAGCTAATTAGATAGGGCCAAGAACATCATTTGTTTTACTTGGTTAAATAGGGTCAAGATAGAGTATTTCACCTTGATCTGGTTAGATACGATCAAGACCTTCATTCATCCACATTGGTCTGGTTAGATAGAGTCAAGAACCTCAGTTGTTCTAACCTAGTTAAATAGGGTCAATCATATAAGTTTTTCACCTTGATCTGGTTAGATAGGATCAAGACATTTATTCATTCCATTGGTCTCGTTAGATAGGTCCAAGATCCTCAGTTGTGCTGACCTAGTTAAATAGGATCAAGACATCTAAGTCTTTCACATTGGTCTGGTTAGATAGGGTCAAGAACCTCATTTGTTTTGATCTAGTTAAATAGGGTCAAACATTTGAGTCATTCACCTTGATCTGATTAGATAAAATAAAGAGCTTCATTCATTCATCTCAGTCTAGTTAGATAGGACTGGGGCATTTTCATTCATTCATCCAAGTCTAGTTAGATAGGACTAGGGCATTTTCATTCATTCATGTCAGTCTGGTATAGGATTAGGGCATTCGCAATAATTCATCTCAGTCTGGTTAGATAGGACTATGGCATTTTCATCCATTCATCTCAGTTTGGTTAGATATGGCTAGGGCATTCACATTCATTCGTCTCAATCTAGTTAAATACGGCTCGGGCATTTTTCATTCATTCATCTCAGTCTGGTTTGATAGAACTAGGGGCATTCACGTTCATTAATCTCAGTCGGGTTTGATAGGACTGGGCATTTGCATTCATTCATCTCAGTTTCGCTAGATAGGACTGAAACATTCGATTTATTTCACCATAGTTTGGTTAAGATAAGACTAGGGCAATTCCTTTATACACGTCACTCCATTCATTCATCCTAGTACTGTTAGATAGAACTAGGTCATTTCATTCATTCCTCCCAGTTTGGCAAGAAAGGACTAAGGCACTCCATTCATTCATCATAATTGGTTGGATAGGATTGGATCATTTCATTCAAAATTTTCAGTCAGGTCTATGTAACGCCCCGGAAAATTTCATTTTCTTCTTTGGGCGTTTCGGTAATTTCTTTGCTTTTGGTAGTGCTGTTGGTCAATTTTGGTGACCAATCTTTTCTTTCGGTGCACCCTTGTTGTGTGCTCTGACCCACACCATAGCCTTGCTCATTTAATGAGCAATGGATGGTTGAGATTTGATCTCCCATTCAAGAGGCAATGGAGGGTTGAGATCCATTTGGTTTTGTGGTTAGGGTTTAAAAGACAAAATCTCAAAACCCTAACCTCATTTGTCTCTTGAGATTCTTTTGGCTATGTAGAGAGAAGAAGAGAGGAGCTTCAAGAGGAAGGCTCTAAGGAGGAGATCCGACTGGAGAAGAGATCGAGCTCGAGCCACGCCATTTTCGTCCAAAGAGATTTGTTATCCAGGTAAGTGTATTGTGTACACTTGCTTCGTATTTTTGGAGATTTCTATGATTCATTGCATACGAATGAATATATGAATGTTTGTTGATGTTAGCATGTTTATGAGCTTCATTTTCTAGTATGAAATCATGTTTGAGATACTTGAATGTGGATATTTCATGCTCTAGGTTAAAGTATCTGTTCAGTTTGTGTTTTTAATGAATTCATGACAATCATTGTAAGATGTGGAGTGATGATTGCTGTAGTGTGTTTTCTTTCTTGATTTAATCTCCCTTTCAGACCTAATTTAACCCCAAAAGATGACCTAGGTGGAGAGGTTTGGAAAACCCCAAGCGTTGGAGCGAGCTGGGGTGAAAAACCCCAAATCGTGACCGTCGGTGGGTGCATCGGTCCGCCGATGGCACTCGCCGATGTAGTCAGGTGCAGGCGTGTCCCTGTCGGTGGGTGTGTTGGCCCGCCGACAGACTCACCGACAGTTGGTGGATTTCTCAGAGTGTTGGTCGGTGGGTGGTCGGTGGCACAGACTACACCCACCGACGGCGTCGGTGGAAGAGTCGGTGGTGCCAACGAAGCCGCCGATGGCATTGGACTTGGTCTTTTAGTTGGACATGGTCGGTGAGTAGTCGGTGGCACCGACGGAGACCTTAGGTGGGTGGTCAATGGTACCGACGGCACTCGCCCAAGGGGACTTGGACTTGGTTTAGACCCATGGTCGGTAGCACCGACTACACCCACCGATGGTCGTCGGTAGATTCGTCGGTGGCACCGATGAACTCACCAACAAGCTTGTTGGACTGATCCTTTGGACTGGTCGGTGAGTTGTCGGTGGCATCGACGGACTCGCCGATGGAGACTTTGGTGGGTGGTCGGTGATACCGACGACACCCCTTAGAGAGTTGGTTGGACCTGGTCAGTGAGTCGTCCGTGGCACCGACTACCCACCAAAGTCTCCATCGGCGAGTAAGAGATATTTATTATTTCCTTATTAATTTGTAGTATACGAAAATAAGGAAATAGAAAATATTATAAATACATCACACCTGAGCCTCCTTGGAACACAAGAAGGCAATAAAATTACGCCACTGCTCTGGTGGACAACTTTCTGGACACTTTGTGTACAGTACTGCCTCTTCATCAAATCGTTTAAATATGGTCACTTTGAGGTGTGACCTATATTCCCTTAATTTCTTCGCAATAGAGGACATGCAGTACGCACGGAGTCCATCAGGGATATCAAATTTGGTTTGCATTGCACAAACCAAGTAAAAGATGGAATTACACTACATTACATAGTCCTAATAAATAAACAAACTTAAAGTACTTGAAGAAAGTAGGAAAATTATACCGTGATTAATTCCCATAGACGGCCCTTCGTGGCTTGTGGAATCACGTGCCTCGAGGAGACATCCAGCCTAACCTTTTGGGAATTACATGCTAGTGTCCCAAAGTAGCTCCCCCAGCTTCTTTCTACTTTCCCCAATCAGGACCCCATTATGGTCTAAGTCGACTCTCACCTTTTGCCTTGCAGGCATCGGGGCTTCGATTCCTCTTCAGCACTGGTGGCCATGAAGAGGTCCTGGCTACATCCTCCTGTCCATCTGATGCCATAGTGAATCTGAAAAACAAATAGAATTAGATCATTTTATATGACAAACGCTATATAACAATGATTCATTATAACTGAAGAAAAGAAATCCAAAATCAAACTCCCTTTGATGTGGGATGTGTGTGTGTGTGTG